>BSBK01009712.1:2750000-2880000 GCA_027943335.1 Chamaecyparis obtusa
TCTTTGACCTTGAGGTCAAAAACCTCAGGTCCTCAATCCAAAATGCTAGGAAAATGCAGACAGAAAGTGGAAAAGGGGACATAATCAAGGGAAAATGCCAGATCAAAGTCAGGGACCCATTCAAGGTGCTTGACATGACCCCAAAACACCTACTTGGAGAGCTAAATGCTCTTAACATGGAAGTGCTTCCATTTTAAGATGATACAATATATATATATATGTGTGTGTGTGTGTGTGTATACATACATACACACACACACACACACACACACACACACACACACACATATATTGTTGTAAACACCTAAAAATCCTTTAGAAAATAAAGTATTTTTTATTTCTGAAAAACCCCTGATGACATCATCATTTGTTAATTAATTAATTAATTAATTTTTATGCCATTAAATCTCTTTACCTTAATTAAAAATATTTAATTAAGGAATCCCTCCCAAAAATGTTTAAATCTTATTTAAACATTATTCCCCTATTTATTAATTATTTAATTAATAAATTGACTAAAAATCTCAAATAAATAATTTATTTATTTTTTGCCCAAACCTTGGCCAATTTCCTTAAGACCACTAACCTCTTCCAGAATATTCTAATCCTTCTTTAATTTCGATTAAAGGCTAATCACATCATTTCTTAACCCTAATCCCAACTCAAAATATTTAATTAAGATTAAATATTTAATCCTCATGTTTATTAAATTTATTTTAATAAATATTCTCAAACCTAAACCATGGAAATAAATAAATCTTTATCTATTTCCTTAAATCTATGTTTATCCTAAGGAAGTTCTAGACTTTTCTAGAAAGTCTTATCCTTGTCCCCCTAATCCTAATCCTAAGTCTAATCCCCTTCCTAACCTTGTCACATTTCCTAACCAAGGTTAGCCAACTCCTAAGCTTAACCCAAAGTCAACAAACTTCTAGAAACTTCTCTTACATGCATTAAATGACTTTAAAGCCTCCTTATCCCTCTTACATGCATTTATGATGCATTTAAGAATCCCCTCACCCCTTTCTTACACCCTTTGACCTTAGGCACATTTCCCAAATTGTGCACATCCCTCCCATCTTTCAACCCAATGCCCTTGTGACACTTGTCACAAGGAGGTGGCCCTGAACTAGCACAATCCATGTGCTCCCCTTTGAATGAATCTTGGCCTCTCTTAAGGATTTTGATCCTAGCCACTCATTCTCCCTTAGGAAAGTCTATAAATACTCCTCATTTTCAAGAGCAAAGGTATCCATTCACCTTTTATTTCAAGCATTGTTATCATGCTCATTTAGCTCTAGACTTAGCATAATCATCCTAATTTAGCTTACTTTCAAGCACTTTAGCTCATCTTAATATAGAACTAATGGATTAACATAGTTTACTTCTTGTTTATGCATCATATCACATCTACTTTAAGCTTGAAAATCTACTTAATCATATTGTTTGCATAATCTTGAGTTGTTGAAGCCTTAGGGGCAATTTTGGGTGTTCTACCCAATATTGTGCCATTTATGGGGTTTTCATGAAGCTTAAATCCTCTAAATCTGCATTAAGAAGATGCTCCAAGTGCTTTGAGAGCGTACCCACATTCCTTTAAATGAGCAAATCAAATAGTGCATGGGCACATCTGTTTTAGCTCAATCTGAGGTGGCTTAGTTTAGATTTTTATTTGTTTTGGATTGATTTCATGCTAGGTTAAAATCTAATGTTTGTTTGGCTTGAGTCTTTTCAAAACAGGTGTCCTCAAAAGCCTTGTCCACATTCTGGCACGCCCGGTGGGACCCACAATCACTTGATTATATCATACTTTGTATTCTCGTATTTGTAGGAAACAGATGAAATGTCGCTTATACACAGTTCAATCACACCTAAACATAGTTCAGTCATGCCTACAGAGAGTTTAATCACACCTACAAGCTCTGTATCGATGCCTATTTTCTAAATATTTCCGTCTTCGATAACTTCTATTCTATCTAAACTTCTTTTCTGTCGCCTACAACTGAAGTATTCACGCTTGTAATATTTCATTAATTGCCTGTAAGCATTTGATTATCACCTGTAACCATTTCATTATCGCTTGTGAACATTTCTCTATCACCTATACAAAAGCTCCTGTCACCTATATACAAGTTCATGTCGCCTATGAACTTTTTTTTGTCGCCTATGTACAAGTTCCTGTCGCCTGTGAACATTTCTCTATCGCCTGTACACAAGCTCCTGTCGCCTATATACAAGTTCCTGTCGCCTATGAACTTTTTTCTGTCGCCTATGTACAAGTTCCTATCACCTGTGAACATTTCTCTATCGCCTGTACACAAGCTCCTGTCACCTATATACAAGTTCTTATCACCTATGAACTTTTTTCTGACGCCTGTACACAAGTTACTGTCACCTGTGAACTTTTTCTATCGTCTGTGCACAAGTTCTTGTCGCCTGTGAACTTTTTCCTGTCGCCTATGCCCAAGTTCCTGTTGCTTATGAACTTTTTCCTATTGCCTGTGAACTTTTTCCTATGCACAAGTTCCTATCACCTTTTAACTTTCAAGTTCCTATCGCCTTTGCTCTCAGATTGATATTGGATTCATTTTTCTTAAGAAAAAGTCAAAAACAAATCTTGAATGAAATAAGGGAAATGAACTTAGGTCCTAAAGTGTCATTATCATTTCAAAAATCAAACACAATCTTGAATGATCTAAATTGGAAAGAAAAGCATCCCTATTCCTTCTTCTTTGAGTTTCAGTTCAAACAAAATCTTGAATGATCTAAGGATAAAACAAAGCTCTTTTCAAAGTTCCTAAATCAACATGCCAATCTCAATCTTGAATGCTCAAAGGAAAGAACTTGCAATCACTCAAATCGCTTACTTTTTTGGAGAAAGAACAAAACAAACCTTAAACACTTGTGTCTTCAAATTCAAAGTTCAAATCACACTTAATTCAATTTGGAAAAAGAACAAAATTGCTTGATGTGCATTTAGGAGTTTTTCAATTCTTGCAAAATCCTTGTTAAAGTAAGCAACGTAGAACATTTGAACTTGGACAAGTTCACTTGTTCTACTTTTAGTGAGGCCTGTCTAGGGAGAAAAGCACTTCCTCCTTGGAGAATGACCTCAAACCGGTATCCCCCCCGGTCGGTATATAAATAAAGTGAAGGCAAAAAGTACACACTTATATCTCCTAATCCACAGGCATTTTGTGCCAAATGCAAATGTCTGGGGATGGTAAATATTTCTCCCCCAATGTTGTTGGCTAGGCTCTTAAGTGAGTCACAGGCGGTCAGCATAACCGGGTATGGAGACTCCACGGAACTATTAAAAACCTGATAAAATAGAGGCTACCCTATCTACATCCAAAAGTATCAAAATCCTTGTGCAAGGACCGATTCTAAGAGGTTTACCGGGTCGCCTCAAGATTACTCACCATTTGTATTCCCTTCTAGGGGGTACTAAGCTGTGGGCAAGTGATTTTGATACTCACCTTCCTTAGGTAGATCTGCTTGAAGTGCTTGACAGTCAAAAAATCTATGAAAACATTGTTGGAACATACACTTTCAAAGCTTTATCAGAGTTAGTTATCCTATTTGTATCCCACAAGGTTGCTTTGTCCCTTGTGGAGATTGTTTTCCAAAAGTCTTGTTTATCTATCCTTTGCCATTGGGAAAACATCAAACTCATCAACAAACCCAGTTCGAGATACTCATAACATTTTGTAGAGAAACCTTTGGAATCAGATTATCCAAAAGCCTTTTTGTATCAAACCAACTATCAGGAATTTCCCCAAAGTTATGCCAAATTTGATTAAACATCCAAAAGCTAAGTTGCCCAAATCCAAAGCTTATCAAGAGAAGAAAGTTGCAGAAAGAAACCTTAAGAGCCATCAATCCTCTATCCAAGCAACCCAAGCAGAAGAAAAATATCAAGAAAAGCTTGATAATATTGGCTATAATGCAAGAGTCAAATAGTTTGCCTACCGATTCCGAGTAAACTGTCGCTGCGTCAACCTTGAAAGAGAAGATTAGCTAGATCCTTTGCATGTCCCATTCTACCTTCAGATCTCAAAATCCTATCTCGGTAGTCCTTCATCCTAGTATCATCCTAGTTTCATCTCGGCATCATCACCAAATCCTTAGTTGCATTCTAGAGTCCTTAGTTGCATTCATCATCATCTTCCTCGCAGCATCATAGATCATCCATCCCCGTTACATTTGCATCATCCTTTTAGAGAAAGCATTGTTCCATCATTCCTTCACTATCATTCCATCAGCAATCCATAATCAGAATCCCAAATCCTTGATCCAAATCCAGCATCCATCATCCAAAACAAAATCCACCATCCTTTGCACCAAATCTAGAGATCCAAATCCACAAGCACTTAGTGTTCAAAACCTTTGAGTTGTTTCCATCCCTTATCCTAAATCATAAATCATCCCCTTTTTTGATAGAGCATTGTCTAAAGGAAATCCAACTTGTCCTTGCATAGCCTCATCATCTTGAGTAAGAAATTGGCTTGTATTGATAAGAACCCAGTTGACCAAAGATCATTAGTCTATCCTAGGTTGACCAAATCCTATCACTGATCCCCCATCAGGAAAAACAACAGCTCATTGTTGACACTTAGTAATCTTCCACCAGCATCCCACCAATCTTCCACCCAATCTTGACCCAAATCAGAGCATCCCATCAAGCCTCCATCATCGCCAATCTTTTTTACCAATCTGTCACCATCTTCCATCAAATCTTCCGCCATCTTTGATTCATATCCAAGCATCTCACCAATCCTTGCATTATAGAAATTTCATCATCCTTAGAAGTTCCTTAAGTTTTCATCCATCATTCTTTAGAGTCTTTAGGAAATATCTTGCCTCCATCTAGCATCTGCATCTCCATGCCTGTCGAGACAAGATCCAGATTTAGAAAAAGAAGGAACATGAATCCTTATCCAATCACCAACACATCTGATCCCAACATTTTTACTAGCACAATGGTAGCCTATGATCCCCAAATACAAACTAGCAATGCATGGGATGATCCCAATATCCCCTCAGCTTCTCTGGCAATAGAAACATTTGTGAATCACCTAGAGAATCCACCAGCAGTCAATATACTCATAGCCCAAAACCAGCAAAGCATGTTCACTAACTTTTCACAAAGGCATACTCCCATTCCGCCATATCTCCATCCTCGTATTCCCATAAGCACTATCCAAATCTTAGCACAAGCATACTCTCCGTTCATTCAACCATTCCTTGATCCTACCTTGCAAACATCTCAAGCAACCTCCACCATTCCCCTTCTTTTGCAAGGAAGCTTCGCCAGTCTGATAACACAAGCTGTAACACCATCTGCTCCATTTCCTATCATAGGTACTTCCTCATCCGACATGGCTGCTCAAGCTCTTGCACAAATCCAATGCTTTTCACAAGATCAACTCCCACCTCTTACACAAACCTTTACACAAGTAGTTCCACCACATTCCACAAACCAAGCAACACCATTCTTTCCAGGAGGGATGCAATCATCTTTCCCTCTCACTCCACAAGCTTCAGCATCCATACCATCTTTTCCAGGGTCAACACAATCATTTCCCTCCTTCACCCAACAAATGTTAGAGTCATCTATTCTGGGGGTAGCACAATCGCTCCCTTTTCCTACTCAGCAAGCTTCCACATCAACATCACCCTTTTCATGGGGAGCGCAAACATTCTCTTCCTTTTCCCTGCAGTAAACATCTACCTAGGCACAAGCCCAACAAAATGCCTTCACCACAAGAATGCCTTCCATGGGTTTTTCTAATCCACCATTCATGTCCCAAACTCCCATTACATCTACCTTCCAGGGATCCACTGTAGCACAATTCCCACCTCACACTGGTTCTCGTTGGGGTCTCACTCAAGAAGACATGAAAGCCTTTGGAATACCAACTCACTCTCCCACATCCGTGTTTGCAAACCAACAAGCCACCTTCTCACAAGCAGCCCAACAACAACCATCTCAACCTCCACTAGCTTCATCCCACACAAGCTATCCATTCCCAACACCCAGTGCTTTTCAGCAAGTTCCTCCACCTCAGCAGCAAAGTTCCTCCCATTTCACAAGTCATCTTGCCCAGCCACCCTTTGCTTCAAGCTTCCCTACATTAGTTCCACCCTTAAGCAATGCGGGAATGCACCTGACCTATATTGATCAACCATAGAGCCAAGTTCAGCAAGGACCGTCTTATCCACAAGCTACATCATTCCACTAGCCACCCCCACAACAACCATACTTCCAGTCACAACAACAAACCCCCATCATTCCCCAATAGCAACAAGTTTCCTCCTATGAGTTATAGCAGCAAGTCCCCGTCATCCCACAACACCAGCAAGCAGTCCCGTATCCTCCACCGCAATATCCCCCTGTGTTGCATCAACAAAATCCCCAGCAAACATTGCTCCAAAATTCCCTCCAATCCACCTATCCCGCTGGATCATCTCCATATCCCACTCCACAATACCCATCTCAAATGGGAGCACCCACTCAAACACCAATCAATGCTGAGTGGGAAGCCATGAAGAACGCTCTTAAGGAGCTTCAAACCAATACTGAGAGAAAAACCTACAAGTTTGAGGTGTGTCCTTATCCATTTGACCGATCTATTGCCGCTATCCCAAGCACTTTGAGACACCTAAATTTGATAAATATCGGGGGAAAGGAGATCTAGTCAACCATATTAAAGAATTCTATATGGCATGCCAAGAAGTGGCTTATAGTGATAACTATCTCTTACGCCTATTCCCCAAAAGCTTGGGAGGAACTTTTGTTGAATGGTTCTACAAAATCCCATGTGGGACTATCACAACCTTTGCTGAACTTTCTGAGAATTTCATTGCCCACTATGCCCACAATGTTGAGAATGAGTTGACCTTGTTAGATCTTTGCAACTCAAAATAGAAAGAAGGAGAAAGCCTATCAGAATACTTACAACGATGGCAGAACCTTACCACTAGGTTATCATACCAGCCACTTGAAAAACATTTGACCAAAATCTTTATTGATAATCTGCATCCTAAGCTGTCCCACTTCATGAGGATGAATTGTCTCCAAACCTATCAAGATATCAAGAGCAAGGGGATAGGTATTGAAAAGGCCCTCCTAGATGAGGGCACGATCCAACACTTCAAAAATGATGCCCAAAAACTCAGCAATGATAAATCCCGTTACTGGAATCGTAACAGGAATGTTGTTACTAATGGAGCCACTGATACCAAGCATGTCCAATTTGTCATGGCTAGTCCTCCATCAACTCCTGCATACCAACAACAACAAGTGCCCATCTATCAACAACCTCCTCAAGTCCATCAGCAACCCACGCAACAAAATCATTCTCAGAATAAACAACAGAATTATCAGCGGCAAGCCCATCAAGCTTATCAAGGTAATCCAAACAATCAGGTCAATACCGTTAATGTTGCTCCCAAACAACACAAGCCTAGAGCTTAGAAAAATCCAAGGAAGACCTTCACACCATTGGGTGAACCTCTGGATGTTATCTTTCACCAAATGGCCAAGGCCAACTTGATCACATTTCCACCAATCCAGCCAGTTGATGATACCACTCCTAAGCCCGATTGGTACAAAGATCACAAATACTGTGATTATCATCGTGTCAAAGGACACACTACCCTGAAGTGTATGAGACTCAAAAACTATATCCAAGATCTCATCGACCAAAAGGAAATCCAAGTAGATACACCCACTCAAGCCTCACCAAATGCCAACTTACAAATCTATCAAAACATGTTCCCACAATACAATGCTGAGAGGAACCAAGCTAATACCAATCATCCCCAGAATCATGGCAAAGGAAAGCAAGAAGATCACACTACCGCCTACATCAATTATGATAAATTTGTTGGATGTATAACCCAAGTTGAGCCCACAATCAATGCCATCCATGTCAGAGGAGCGGATCGTTAATGTGTTGTTACTACCCGCAGAGGCCGGATCACTGTTGCTGGTGCCCATCCAAGGCTAGTACACAATGCACACAATGCACAATATAACCTCATAGAACATCTTGGGAACACACCAGCCCAAATATCCATCTTGGACCTTCTCCGCACTTCACCTCTCCATCAGGAGATCCTTGACCGAGCTCTCAAAGAAGGACATGTCCCCATAGACATTAACACCACCCAGTTCGAGACCCTTGTGGGACATCTATCCGCATCATGTGCTTTATCCTTTAAACCATCTGACATACTAGACATTGCACCTGACCACACTCTCCCTCTCCACATCGCCGTTATGGTCAGAGACTTTGCCATCAAACGAATTTTAATAGATAATGGCTCGGCCCTAAACCAATGTACTCTCAAATTCATTCAGCAGATTGGGTTCACGAAGGCCGATATATCACATGAAGTAATCACTATCAAAGCCTATGACAACTTGGAGCATACCTCTGAAGGTAATATTAATTTTCCCATTCAGTTGGGCCCAATAACATAGGATACTATTTTCCATGTTGTTGATCTTGACCTACCATTCAATATCCTCCTAGGCCGACCATGGATTCATTCCATCAAGGCTGTACCATCTACTTACCATCAGTGCATCAAATTTTTGCATCAAGGCACCGAGGTTACCATCCATGCTGACCCCCAACCCTTCGCATACTATCATGCAATGGAAACATCATTCCCTCATTCCACTCATTGTCCTGGAACTGACATTGGCACTTCTATTTCCAGCTCGTCCCAATCCCATTGCGATCCAAAGACTATCCTCACCTCCACCCTCTCTTCCATCAAGATCAATAACTAGGGCTATGGTGAATATAGCCTACATGATGCATTTGTCATAGGGGCCCTCCCACATGATCCACATACCCAAGGGTGCCCGAGTCACCAAAGCAAGCCTGTTGAAGAGCTTCATGAAATCAAGAGAATCGGATCTATGACTTTTGAATCCCATGGCAACATAAATAGTCAAGAGATGGATCTTGACATCAATAGGTGGTTGTAAAAAGATCCCCCACCACCTGACACTCAACTTCTTGGCTATTTCAAAGATAAATATCCGAAACAACATAAGTATACCACTGAACAATCATCTAGCAGTGGATCCTAATGTCAAGCCAGTAAAGAAGAAGTTGAGAAAAATGCATCCAAAGGTTGCCTTATTAGTCAAAGCAGAGCTTGAAAAACTCCTCCAAGCCAAGATTATCAGATCTATAGATTACTCCGATTGGATATCTAACATGGTGCCTATCACAAAGCCTTCAGGCGACATCAGAATATTCATAGATTTCAGGGACTTGAACAAAGCATGTCCTAAAGATGATTTCCCACTACCAAATATAGACATAATTGTAGATCTTACAGCGGGTCATGAAATGTTGTCACTAATGGATGGCTTTTCAGGCTACAATCAGATTCGCATAGCAGAAGTAGATCAACATAAAACAACATTCACAACTCCATGGGGTACCTTCTGCTACAACATGATGCCATTCGGGCTAAAGAATGCAGGAGCCACATATCAAAGAGCAATGACAACAATCTTCCATGACATGATCCACAAGATTCTAGAAGACTATGTGGATGATATTCTTGCAAAATCAAAGACACGCCATGAACACCTTGACATTCTTGAGAGTGTGTTTGATCGCCTGCAGCACTATGGGTTAAAGCTCAATCCAAAGAAATGTGTCTTTGGTGTTACATCTGGAAAGCTCCTAGGTTTCATAGTATCATGACGAGGCATAGAGATTGACCCTAAAAAGGTCAAAGCAATAACAGAAATGCCTCCACCAAGAACACTCAAACAGCTCAGAAGCCTACAGGGAAAGCTTCAATTAGTGTGTCGATTCATTTCGCAACTAGAAGACAAGTGCCAACCTTTTACACATCTCTTATGCAAAGACACAAGCTTCAAATGGGATCCTATATGTCAGAGAAGCTTTGATAAGCTCAAGGAGTATCTAGCCAATTCTCCAATCCTAGTACCACCAGTTCTAGGATGCCCTCTCATACTCTACATCTCAGCAACCACTACAGCACTGGGGGCACTCCTAGCTTAGCATGATGACGAAAACAAAGAGAGAGCCATCTACTACATTAGTCGAACTCTTGTCAGCTATGAGCTTAATTACTCACCCATGGAAAAAGCATGCCTTGCAGTGGTTTTTGACACTCAAAAGCTTAGACATTACATGCTCAGTCACACAATCAGGCTCATTTCAAAGGTGGACCCCCTCAAATATCTACTATCAAGGATAACTCTCATAGGCTATATGGCAAAATGGGTCATGTTACTCAGTGAGTTTGACCTCTAGTACATAGATTAGAAAGCAATCAAAGGGCAAGTCATTGCTGATCAGCTAGCAAAAGCACCACTGGTGGATGCTTATCCACTAATCATGGAATTCCCTGATGAACACTTATGTCTGATTGAAGAACAAACCATGTGGAAACTATACTTTGATGGCTCCTACACATCACATGGATCAGGGGTAGGAATCCTATTCGTCACACCTCAAGGTGACTACATTCCAAAATCATTCAAATTGGGATTCCCATGTACCAACAACATTGCAGAATATGAGGCACTCATCTCAGGTCTCAAAACAGCTATTCAGTGGAATATCACAGAACTGCAAGTGTTTGGAGATTCACAACTGATTATCAAACAAGTCCTTAATGAATATCAGACAAAGGATGACAAGTTGCTACCCTACAAAGAGCTGGTGGACAGACCGAAAGAGCATTTCCTGAATCTATAGTTCACACAGATACCAAGACTTCAGAACAAAGTGACCGATGTAATGGCAACCATTGGATCCTTGTTAGAAATCCCATGTGACGCATCACAGTATGAATTCCTAGTGGAGCAGCTACATACACCAGCTTATGAGAACGCTGATGCAGAAATGGTGTGTGTCTTGGTTGGTCCCCAGTCCCCGTGGTACCACGACATCCATGCATATCTAAAGAATGGTATCATATATCCCCATCTCACCAATAACCAATGCCACAACCTTATTTACAAAGCTTCCCGCTACACTCTTGTAGCCAACACCCTTTATCATCGAGGGTATCACAATATCCTCTTTAGGTGTTTAGATTCAAACGAGCCCATCCTAGCTTTACAAGAGGTGCTCACTGGAATTCACGATGCCCACATGAGTGGCATGGTTCTAGCTAAATAGTTGCTTCGAGTTGGGTATTATTGGCCAACCATGGAACATGATGCTTGTGAGTTTGTCAGAAAATGTTTACCATGTCGGCAGCATGCAAATTTGATTCATGCACCAGCACAAGACTTGCAGCCCATTGTGCCACCTTGGCCATTTTCATGTTGGGGCTTTGACCTTGTTGGTTTAATCACTCCCCTTTCCTCAGATGGACACAAGTACATAATAACTGCCACAGAGTACTTCACCAAATGGGTTGAAGCAATTCCACTCACCCTAACTACTGGTATCCATATATCTAAGTTCATCCTTTACCACATCATTTGCCGCTTTGGCATACCATCTACCATCTTCACAGACCAAGGCACACCTTTTGAAAACCAGCATGTGGATGATCTGTGTGCTAGAATCCACATCCATCACCGTTTCTCTAGTCCATATTTCCCTCAAGGAAATGGCCAAGCTGAGGCAACCAACAAAACTATCTTGAAAATCCTCAAAAAGGTTGTCAATGATTCTGGTCGTGACTGGCACCTCCAAATCAATCCCGCCCTTTGGGCCTACCGTACTTCTTATTGCACTCCTACAGGCACCACCCCATATTCCCTTGTCTATGGTGCCGAAGCCATTCTGTCGATCGAGGTTGAGCTCCCATCATTGCGAGTCTCCATGAAGAACTACACCATTGATGAAGACTATCATGTGGCCTGTCTCACACATCTAGACCTGTTAGATGAAAAGAGACAACAAGCCTATGATCACCTTGTTGCATACTAGAATCGACTCAAAAGGTGTTATAACAAGAAGGTCCATCCTAGACATTTCCAGGTCGGTGACATGGTTCTCAAAGAAAATCAGAAAATCCAAGCAATTCGAGAAAAGAAAGGCAAGTTTGAGCCTACTTGGCTAGGACCCTATGTTGTCACAACATGCTTTGGCTTCGGAGCTTATCAGCTATCTACACCAGAAGGTGAGCCTTTGAATGACCCAATCAACATCATACATCTGAAGAGGTTCTATGCCTGAACTAGATCCTACATATTCAAAAAATCCATAAAAATTGGAAAAAGCAGAAAAATATAAAAAAAAAATCAAAAAAGCAAAAAAGAAAATAAAATAATCGTCCAATGGTGAAAACTTGGTAATTCAAGTGCCTTGGACAAATATGTTGGTGAAAACCTGGCAAATAGGCACCATACATAGTGGCCTGAGTCATTATCTATCAAACTCCCATTCCCCCCATCCCACTATCTCAGTCCTTTTTCTCCCATCCCCATCCACCATCCCCCCGCTTTCCTCTTTTTCATAATCCTCAAGAAAATCCGCAATCCCACCTGCACATATCTTGTACCCTATTTTGTACCATATCTTGTATCCTCTCCTGTATATCCTGTACCATATCTTGTATAGTGCAATCTTCCTATCCCCAATCCTGAGCTTCTGTCCATATTCGTTGTATATCTTTTCCTGTCCATTGTACATATCCTTGTGTCTTGTTGTACGTAGTCCTTGTCAGTCCTGCCGCAGCATTTGCTCAGAACACTTTGCCCTACCCAGCCTTGTACTTCAGCAACCTCAATTTTTGACTATCCTTGATCACAATGATTATTCTTTGACTTCATCATCTGCCAGCAACAACACTCATTATCCCATCAATCAACGGGTCCTTGAGGATGTATCCTTCCTCCTGTCAGATCCAATCTTCCACCAATCACACCCGGTCCATGTCGATGCATTCTTCCACACGTTCAGACCAATCTTCTCACCATCAATCAAATCCGTCACATCACCTCTCTCCCTTGGCAAAGGATGCCTTTTTGGAGTTCTCATTTTGGTCTTGGCTTTTGTTCTTTGGATCTTGTTAATCTTTTATGGCTTCTCATTGTTCTCTACTCAAATTCACCATGATCCTTTATATCATGGTGCGCTGTGAATGAGGACAATCTGGGGCCAGGTCTTTTGATCTTTTGATTTTGCCTGTGAGTTAGTCGGATGTGACCCTTGCATGGTTCACAAGTGATCTTCTAGGTTACATGGTGCACTTGGGAAATGTTATTTGTTTGTGGTTTCTCCAGCATCGTTCCTACCATGCTTCCTCTCGGGATCATGTGTGATGCTGGGGCAACCCTGCATGTCTTTTTAGCGTCAGTCCTCTGCAACGCTGGTGAAAAGGCCTCGTGATCCCCATATCCTTGGCAGGTCTCTCGCATTTCTATATTAAACTAGGTTGTGCTCTCCACATTTGCACTTGGAGCTTCCCCAAATCCCCTGCATCTTGCATCATATAGATTAATCTTGCATCCTCATAAAGCTGCATCCTGCATTTTACATTTCCCCTCATCTTGCATCCACCCATCTTTGCTCTTGGAAGCTTGGTTATTCATCTCCCCTTCTTCCTAGGTCCTTCCTTCTCTGTTTCCTTTCAAGAAAATTCCACAACGTTTACTCCTTGCGTTATTTTTTCGAGGGGGCACAACCCATCATTCCTCTAAATTCTAGCCTTGGGCATCTTATTTTCTTGTCTTTGACACCATGCCACTTGCGGCATCGCATCAAAGAGGGGCAAAATGTAGACACCTAAAAATCCTTTAGAAAATAAAGTATTTTTTATTTTCTGAAAAACCCCTGATGACATCATCATTTGTTAGTTAATTAATTAATTAATTAATTTTTATGCCATTAAATCCCTTTACCTTAATTAACAGTATTTAATTAAGGAATCCCTCCCAAAAATGTTTAAATCTTATTTAAACATTATTCCCCTATTTATTAATTATTTAATTAATAAATTGACTAAAAATCTCAAAATAATTAATTAATTTATTTTTTGCCCAAACCTTGGCCAATTTCCTTAAGACCACTACCTCTTCCAGAATCTTCTAATCCTTCTTTAATTTCGATTAAAGGCTAATCCCATCATTTCCTAACCCTAATCCCAACTCAAAATATTTAATTAAGATTAAATATTTAATCCTCATGTTTATTAAATTCATTTTAATAAATATTCTCAAACCTAAACCATGGAAATAAATAAATCTTTATCTATTTCCTTAAATCTATGTTTATCCTAAGGAAGTTCTAGACTTTTCTAGAAAGTCTTATCCTTGTCCCCATAATCCTAATCCTAATCCTAATCCCCCCCCTAACCTTGTCACATTCCCTAACCAAAGTTAGCCAACTCCTAAGCTTAACCCAAAGTCAACAAACTTCTAGAAACTTCTCTTACATGCATTAAATGCCTTTAAAGCTTCCTTATCCCTCTTACATGCATTTATGATGCATTTAAGAAGCCCCTCACCCCTTTCTTACACCCTTTGACCTTAGGCACCTTTCCCAAATTGTGCACATCCCTCCCATCTTTCAACCCAATGCCCTTGTGACACTTGTCACAAGGAGGTGGCCTTGAACTAGCACAATCCATGTGCTCCCCTTTGAATGAATCTTGGCCTCTCTTAAGGATTTTGATCCTAGCCACTCATTCCCCCTTAGGAAAGCCTATAAATACTCCTCATTTTCAAGAGCAAAGGAATCCATTCACCTTTTATTTTAAGCATTGTTATCATGCTCATTTAGCTCTAGACTTAGCATAATCATCCTAATTTAGCTTACTTTCAAGCACTTTAGCTCATCTTAATATAGAACTAATGGATTAACATAGTTTACTTCTTGTTTATGCATCATATCACATCTACTTTAAGCTTGAAAATCTACTTAATCATATTGTTTGCATAATCTTGAGTTGTTGAAGCCTTAGGGGCAATTTTGGGTGTTCTACCCAATATTGTACGATTTATGGGGTTTTCATGAAGCTTAAATCATCCAAATCTGCATTAGGAAGATGCTCCAAGTGCTTTGAGAGCATACCCACATTCCTTTAAATGAGCAAATCAAACAGTGCATGGGCGCATCTGTTTTAGCTCAATTTGAGGTGGCTTAGTTTAGAGTTTTATTTGTTTTGGATTGATTTCATGCTAGGTTAAAATCTAATGTTTGTTTGGCTTGAGTCTTTTCAAAACAGGTGTCCTCAAAAGCCTTGTCCACAATTGTGTATGCAATAGAAATATTAGTCTAACTAGGAATGCAATAGAGAACTAAGAGATTCAACTAATAAAACCCAAAGCAACATATAAGATTGGACAAAAGAAGAACTTAAAACCAAGAAAGCCTAAGAATGTGCAAACCTTCTTAAACCAATGAAGTCATCCTTTCTTTGTAGATTTCTCCAAGATTGGATATGTGTGCTCAAAAGTGTTTCTCAAGCTTTAATGGATGTGGGAGGATTTTGGCATTATAAGGCTATGGATGATATTTTTTTCTCTAAAAGGGCATGATAACAACATATAGAAGGTGGATGATTTTTAAGGGGAGAAGGTTAAATTTATAGGCAAAGAGGAGGTGAAATGGAGGGACAAGATTGAAAGTGGAGGAAGGGTTGAGATGCATTTGAATGAGAACACATGGATTATACTTTCTCACTCATAGTCTTGTGACAAGTGTCACAAGGAGAGATCTTGAGAGGGAATTAGGGTTTGGGAGGACATACCATAAAGGAACATCTTGTCTCATACTCCAAAGGTCAAGTTTGGAGTATTGTGACCATTTTAGGAAGTGGTAATGGGGGACAAAGATTTAAGAATGTGGTTGAAGGTGTAAGAACATTTAAGGATGAAAAGTTGGATGGAGGTTGGGATTGGAGTTGACAAGTCATGAGGTTCACTTTGGAGGGGGTTAGGATTTTTTAATCCTCATGATTAAGATTGTGTAAATGTTTAGTAGGTTATTAGGCTTAGATTAGAGGGAAAGTGGGATAATTAGGAGAATGTGATGGGAGGAGAGAGAATGAGTGGAGGGGACAATTAGTTAATAAAGGTTAATTAACTAATTAAGATAGGTTAATATGTGTGAATAGGTTAGGTTGAGTTAGAATTATGGGTTAGATTGTTAAAGGGTGGTTAGGTTGGGGGGTTAAAGTTAGGAGCCAAATGCTCCAATTGATTAAATAGGATTTATTTAATCAAGAGGAGAAAAGGGGAATTTTAGAATTCACTCGAATAGGCAAATTGCATTTATTTAAATTAATAGAGGAAGAGGGATTTAATTAATTATCTGACTATGGATTTTCTTTAGATAAATAATTGGGCTATAATTAATTAGCTAGTGGGATGGCATAAATGAATTAAATATTTAATTAATAAAGTCCTAGGAGAGAGCTAAATTTGATTACAAATTTATGTAATCAGATTTAGTTGTCTACATTTTGCCCCTCTTTGAAATAGTGTTAAAATAAGGTTATTTTGAAGTTGTTTAAAATTTTTACGACATGAGGAATAAAAGGAGACAACATTTCCCCAAACTACAAGAAAAGAACATTCATTAAACTGGGTGAGCTCTTTTAAGAGGGCGGCTCAGAAAGAAGAAGGGGCTCAAGCGATGTCTCAAAAAGAAAATTTTCCTCGACAAGGTTGAGGAGAAAGGGATGATATCAAGGTGAAAAAAACATGATTAGGAGGTAAAATGAGGGGCTTGGGAAGAAACTGGGTGAGAAAAGGGGTCCTAGAGGCCAATATGGTGAAAAAGGGGGCCAGGGGAGGGGTATATTCGAGGCTAGGAGGGCCAAAAATGGTCCTTATTTGCACACATAGCCTTTAGCAAATAGATCTCTGAGTGTGATATTAGTAGTTTGGAGTATTTGAGAATGATGACATAGAGGGGACAACTGAGGCACCAAATGGACATGGTGAGGAGTGTGAGGAAGCACCAAGTGGAGGATAGATAGGTAGGCTCGAAAACCTTTCCTAGTGATTTTATTCTTTTACATTTATTTCAATTCATAGGAAAAAATTTAGTGATCCTATTGGGTCAGGATTAGCGGGATCAGGGTCACGCCTACCAGAATCATGATCTTGCAGGCGAAGGGGGGATGGCTAGCTTAGGTTAGTTTTATTGCATTTTTTGGTGAGAATACGAGTTGGGGTCAGTCAAGGGTTGGGGGGTTGAATTCTTTGCGGGAACATGGTCCCTCTTGAATCTCATGTGGTATCACATTCTAAGAGCAAGGGGATAGGGGTGGGGTTAGAATTATGCAGTCCCACAAGGGACTTGGGGGGTAGGTCAACTAGGTTGTGAGACTGCACTCCCATGGCCCACAAGCTAGGGCTTGTGATTGCAATCCAACAAAGGTAGGATTACGGGGATTGGACTTGTGGTTGGATCACAAGGATAGAGGGCAGGATCGTGGAAAGGGTAAGTGGGCTCAGGGAAAATGGATCGGGGTGAAAGGAGAAGGAAAAAGAGGATTTGTTAGGATTTAATAGAAATAATAAGGTATATAAGTATTTTTATTTGGATGCATTGGTCTATGGATAGGCTCATATCTCAAGAGAGGCATGCGGTAGTGCTTTGAGTGGCAAATCAGTTCACTTTGGCAGACTGGGATAGAGTAGATGTGGTTGGAATTGGGTATCTAACATGGATGCCACTATGGAGGATGTACATGGTGATGGTTACAACATTGGGTGAGTGGTGGAGATTCGAGAGCATAAATTTTCATTTTCCCACCAAGGAGATGACCATTACCTTAGAGGATGTGTACATGATCTTCTGCTTTGGAGGATGTACATGGTGATGGTTACAACATTGGGTGAGTGGTAGAGATTAGAGAGCATAACTTTTCATTTTCCCACCAAGGAGATGACCATTACCTTGGAGGATGTGTACATGATCTTCTGCTTATTAGTGAGAGGGACAGAGGTGATCGTTAATGATTCTACATGGGATCAAGCCATTAATGCCTTATTTTGATAGGAAGCAAGGCTGCGACTGTGTCATGGTTAGTTATCCTTAGACAGGTATTTGGATCAGGTGGGGATGACAAGCAAGTAAATTTTTTTGTGTGTGGGTTAGTTGGGGGCTACATTTCCCGAGACACAAGTGGGATAGGTGTCACACTGGGCCTCATCCCAATGATAGTGAGGATTATCAATGCTGGACAACCAACAACATGGGGGTATCTAATGTTAGCCAAGTGCTACATGAACTTTCATTAAATATTGTGTATCACAGAGTAGTGGGATAGGGGAGGAGTGATGGATTTCCTAGCTTGTTATAGGTGTGGGGATAGGAGCATATAGCAGTGCTTTGCCCCTTGTTATAGGTGTGGGGGTAGGAGCATATAGCAGTGCTTTGCCCCATTGGGAGGAGGCATAGAAAGGTCAAGTATCTTATGGTATATAGCTAGGTAAAGCCTCTCTCATAGCACCACATAAATGATATAGGTCACTGGAGAGAGGTACTGGATGGAATCATATATGGCATCACATGGAGACCATACCTTACAGTGGGACCATGGGCTAAGGATCAATGATATATTCCTTTCATGATGACACAAGGATATTTATTTAGGTGCTAGGATCATATTGTTGAGAAGTACAAACTTGATTGAGAAGCTAGGTAGTTTGGATATATGTAGGATGTCCTAGAGGAAGATAATTGGTTCCAAAAGGTTACATAGGATAGGAGGGGAGAGTTTGAGCCACTCCTAGAAAGACAAGGATTGAGGGCCAAATGGAGGGGGATTCATGTCATTCAACAAGATTGGAAAGGGAGGCCAGGAGATGTAGGAGTTACTACTGAGTGCAGGGCCTAATTTTGGAGGCCAAGGCTAGTGGGGAGGGTAGGGTTGATTCTATGGCTAGAGAGGGATATATTATCCATTGGGAGGAGAGAAAGAAGAGAAGGAGGAGTGAGGGTAGAACAAGTGGTGTAGAAAGTGCATTCCACTGTGCAAAGGAGGAGGGTGGTGAGGGATGGAGGTCGAGGAGGGAGACAGGGAGATACAGATGTAGGAGATGGGAGTGGCGGAGATGGAGGGAGGGGAGGGGATGCCATGGATTTTTATAGGGGAGGTGGAGATGGGAGTGGTGATGGTGGAGATGGAGGATAAGTGTCATGAGAAGGGGGTCAAGGAGGATCTTCCTCTATTAGTGGGGGCTCTCTAGCAATGTTATATACTTCTCCACTAGTCAGATATTGTGGGATACCTAGAGAGAGGGATTAGAGGACCCATGAGAGAGATGATGCTAGGATAGAGAGGGATGGTCTTGAGGGAGAGATGAAACATGTGTTATAGGATAGATTAGGGTTAATATATGAGAGAGATAGATTGAGGTGAGAGAGTGACAACTATTAGGAGGAGAGGGGGGTGTGGATGAGGGAGAGGGATGCAATGCTTCAGGAGTTAGGATATTTGAGGGAAGGGGTGGTGGTTGGAGGGTGTGGAGGGAGTGGAGTACATAAGAAAACTATGATTTTGAGCTTGAACATGGAGATAGATGATATTAGATAGAAGGGGGGGTGGTACTGGGTGATGTACCATGCCAGGACAATCCCTAGGGAGAGGTGAGAGTTCTATCTGAGGGCTGTGAGATCTAGTGCCATAGGAACAAATTCCATAGGTGTAGGGCCTAGTAGGCAGACAATGGGGAGTGGGAATATGGGGGTATATTCATCTTATAGGGGTAGGGATCGAGACACTAGCTAGGAAACCCACATAATCAAAGAAAGTCATTTGGGGGCTCATTTCAAATGGAGGAGGTTGAGGGATCTAATACAAGTACCTCATGGAGACAAGAGACATGGACAAGAGTACACACAACCCTAGAGAAACCACACCCATGGGTGATGAGGATATAGGTGACAACTATCACCCCCACATAGGTTCTCATGTAGGTTGGCCCACTTGACAAGCCCATGTAGGATGTAGCCCCAACCACCACCAAGTACCCGGATAGCCACCCACCCACAAAAGGCCTAGATGGGCAATGATATATTATTTCTATATATGAGATGATTAATTCATTTGTTTTGGGTACATGACTCCTTGTTGTACCATATATACTTGATTCTCTATGTTGTAGATGTACCTTGGACAGTTTTGGGACTGTTATTCTTTCATCACTACTACATTTGGGGCCAAATTTTGATGGCCATTTGTCTGATTTGCAATGCTCATTTGTCAAAATTTTGACACATGAGTCTGTGCCATTTTTGTGTAGAAGATTGTGATAGAAGACCTACCTGTCGGTTTACCGATACCTTCTCACGTCGGAAAGTTGCCAATCACAACAGCTTTGAAATGGCATTTCCTCTGGTTCATCCATCAGAATTCCATTAACAAGACCTATTGAAAATATACAATCTCTATCGGAACTGACTGTCGAACCATATTCATTTTGACGGTTTAACTGTTGGAATACCAACAGTTAGCATCATATTCCAACAGGTCTACCTGTCGGTGATATGGCCTCACTGTCGAAATGTCTGTCAAAAAAGTTCTCTTTATGACACTTAAACTGTTGGAATAGTGACAATTATGCACCATTCTCTGATAGGTTTTCATGTCGAACGTATATCATTACTATCGCACTAAATGTCAAAAATTATTTTTTTTTGACATTTTGTCTGTCGAATGCATAGCACTTCTGTCGGAATTAATTATGAATTGTCGAAAAACTGATGGACAGGCACATTAAAATTAACACAACTCAAGATACCATCATAGGTTGTCTCTTTCTTCGATCTATATTATTGACAGAATGTTTTATCTTTCATTAGCTCATCAAATTCAAGGATTTAAAATAATTTAATAGAATATTTTCATGACAACGTATATTATTTAAGTTGACATTGCACAAATTTATCTACTTCACGCACTTGTAGACTATGAGGACGGTGATAAGCATTGCCATGGGAGGAGATGCTTCTTTATCGCCGTCTTCATAGTATACAAGTGCGTGAAGTAGATAAATTTGTGCAATGTCAACTTAAATAATATACGTTGTCATGAAAATATTCTATTAAATTCTTTCAAATCCCTAGATTTGATGAGCTAATGAAAGGTAAAACATTTTGTCAATAATATAGACTGAAGAAAGAGACAACCTATGATGGTCTCTTGAGCTGTGTTATCTTTAGTCCTAGCTACCTGTCGATCATCGAGAATAATCACCGCCTTGCATTTATGTACACTGCAAAAATTGATCACAGTCTTGCAAAAACATTTTACACTTGTACATCTCATCAATACTAAAGGCCTAAAGTAATTTTATACGATCACTAGCACATTTCGTGCATGGATGAGAAAACACTATCCAAAGTTTCTAGATAACCATTTTTGAGAAGAGGAATGAGTGGAGGCCAAAGAAGGGATAATTGTGAAGGTTTTATAGATGTAGGTTACTGAATCATCATCTCTACACTGGTACTCAATCTGGCCTCCACTCCATATACATCTTCTCAGAATCTAAAAACTCTCCATCATTGATTCTCATCATTTTTTCAGCATCTCCATGGACTGAGACCTTAAATTATTGAGCTTCTCTTTGTTTTGAGAATAGTTTAACATTCTCTACTTAATAGGGCCAACCATGTGAAGGTGGAAGCTCACCTAGCCCCTCCTAGGAGCCTCTTATGACCCTTTACGACATTTTAAGACCTCTAAGATGTATTCTTAGGGATCGTAAATGGTTGTAAAGGGTCATAAGGGGTCCTAGGACACAACAGCTGAGAAACATAAATGTAGGCATCACGGTCACAAATTTTTGGAGACACAACATAATTGAGTGGTTTTCTAAGATGATGCAAAGTAGTGGTTGCTTTGCATCATCTGGGAATAGCACTCAATTATGTTGTGTCTCCAAAAAATTATGACCATGATGCCTACATTTATGTTTCTCAGCTATTGTGATATGTACATCACAGTCTATCATTGTTGCAATAGCAGAGCCTATATTCCACAACAAAAAGGAAGACATCTTTTTAGCCTAGGTCTCGATCCTACCCCAATTGTCAAAGGATCCAGGGCCAGGCTCAAAAGATGTCTTCCCATTCTATCTACAACATTGTGTCCATCCATGATCTCAGGAACATCATTGTCTTTCCACTCTTCATTTGCCAAAATATATCACTTCTTCAAGCTTGCAGAGTAATCTTATTAATAAAAGAACTCTTGCCAACATTAGGGTACCCACAGATCAAAATAGTTGATGTTATTGGTGCTTGTGCTCAAGGATATCGATTCACTATTTTGAAATGGCCAAATCATTTTTATTTCGATTGTAGAGAAAAGGAGTGGGAGAAAACGAGCGAGTGAAATTTGATCGAGAGCGAGAGAAGGCATTGCATTTTATTTGATCATAAATGCTCTCTGAAATGACCAATCATGTTTTCTATTCGATTCCTTTTGGTTTTTTTATTTCCCATATTCAGTAGATAAAAATCATGGTGGTAGCCACTTAGCCATCTTTTTGATGTTCCAGGTATTTTACAAAGATACAGGTATGTGGATTTATCATTCAATTGCTTGCAGTTATTGGTCAAATGCAAATATTTTGTCATGTTGCAAGGGCAAGATATCAATTTGGTGTTTTTGGTTTATGTTAAAAGTTGATTTGGTAAAATCCTCAAAAAACACACTACATGTTCTAAAATGTAAAGAAGTTGAATGTTAAATGTAAGATATATATCTCATCCATAGTAATCAAAAGAAAGGACATGAAACTTATAAGGAGATTTACCAAACCAAAAATATAAGTGAATAGGAAACATGGATTGGTACCTTATGAATTGGTTTTTGAGGTGCACAATCTTCATCAATCTCCTCAGAACAAGACCCCTCCTCACGAAAAATGCATTTAACACAAAAAACAAATCTACAAAACTAAACCAATGGCATGTTTAGAACAAAGAAATAGATTGATAATAATATGCTGAAAATTCTATTATGTTTAATACACGCAAAAGGACCAATCCCAACAATTCTTAAACATACTTTATCTGATATGATAATAACATGCTAATTAAATTGATAAAGGTGTTATTTGCATTTAATCTTCCAATTACTAATTACACAAAAAAACAAATTTACAAAACTGAACGAATGGCATGTTCTTCGTATGTGATTTCTTCATCTTTCGAGCCTCTGGCATCATATTCGACCGCAAATTTCAAATGCATTGCATTTTATTTGATCATGAATGCTCTCTGAAATGATCACATTCTACTGGTGTCATGCCCTAGCCTGTGCTTTATCTCCATTACTTGATGTTATTGGTGCTTGTGCTCAAGGATATCGATTCACTGTTTTCAAATGTTTGGATCATTTTGGTCATGACTGTTCCTCTAGTACACAGTCAGGAAATGTAACTGTCTAATGATTATATGTAATGTTGAATGGATTAAATGCTTTATTTTTGGTAGAAGTGAATGGAAGGAATAGCGTTGGTGTTAGGTTTCATTTATTATTGAATTTAATGGTTTCCAAGATGTGTTGAGGAGTTTGCTCCTTGTTTAATGTTAACTGTTCCTACACAATCCACTCATACAATGGTAAAATGCTATGTGATCAACAATTTCATACAACTGGTCCTTTGGCATGTATTAAATACAATCCAGTCACTTATTGAATGCTTTGGAGACTACTGGTTTGATTGTCCATGCGTTACCAGTGACTGAGATTCATTAAAGGATACAAAACCCTTCATTTTGGGGTTATTGTGTGTGGATTCAAATGTAGGTTTGATTTGGTTAATGTTTAGAAGAGATCAATAAAGTATTTAAAGACAATCTTACATGTTTGGAGAGGTTTGAGAGGCACTTATAATGACTGTACCCTCACAAACAGTGGCATAGACTGGTTTTACTAAGTTTCCTTTCTCTATTTTGAGGTTTTCTTTCTCTGTCGTAGGGGTACAGTCAGAGGGTTCATTGGAAAAATGATCCTTTGAATGGTTACTATGAATATGAATGATTTGATATAGCATATTGCTCATTTTACTTGAAGTTTGGAATAGCTTGTGCAAGGGTGAAAGTAGTTTTGGTCGTGACTGTTCCTCTACATAGTCAGAAAATGTAACTGTCTAATGATTATATGTAATGTTGAATGGATTAAATGCTTTATTCTTGGTAGAAGTGAATGGAGTTTCCAAGATGTGTTGAGGAGTTTGCTCCTTGTTTAATGTTAACTGTTCATGCACAATCCACTCATAAAATAGTGAAGTTACAAAACTGAACCAATGGCATGTTTACAACAAAGAAATAGAATGATAATAATATGCTAAAATTTTTATATATTATGTTTAATACACGCCAAAGGACTAGTCCCAACAATTCTTAAACATACTAGTTATCTGATATGATCAATTGTTAATAAAGGTCTAATTCTGTAGATTGCTAGAATGAAGGAAGATTTGACCTAGCCAAATTTTCCTTTTACCACACAAAAAAAAAGTGTGATAACTATGTCTACTCCAACCTTAAATGTTTAAGAATTCATCATATCAGATAAAGTATGTTTAAGAATTGTTGGGAGTTCTATTAGACCTGTGTTGTAAACATGTCA
Source organism: Chamaecyparis obtusa (assembly GCA_027943335.1). Taxonomy (NCBI): domain Eukaryota; kingdom Viridiplantae; phylum Streptophyta; class Pinopsida; order Cupressales; family Cupressaceae; genus Chamaecyparis; species Chamaecyparis obtusa. Next base: position 2,774,574 of record BSBK01009712.1, read on the forward strand.
TTGGTTTTCAAATGTTTGGATTCACGTTTGTTGATATTACTGGCATATATGTTTAATGACACCATTATATATTATTGTCACTGAAATGACCACATTCTACTGGTGTCATGCCCTAGCTCATGCTTTAACTCCATTATTTGATGTTATTGGTACTTGTGCTTGAGGATATCCATTGTTTTGAAATGTTGACTGTGGTTATCAAATGGATAGCTCATGAGCTTCTAGCTAGGCATCATTTGTATTGATAGCTTAGGGCATCAAATGTATTGTATCATTGATAGTTGAGACTTTTTTAAAAGGAAATAGGACAAAGAATGATTCTGATTTAGTTTCTCTATTTTGATCTCTAAGTGGCTTACAACCCTAGAGAAGTATATGCAGATTTACAAATGCAGTTGCAGGATACATAGCAGCTGATAATTCACAAGAAATCCATGCATCCAATTTGAATAGAAATTAATACAAAGAAATAGGGTCCTCCAATGGCCCAATCATCCGGACCTTGACTGTCCCCTCAACTAGTGACCCTTCAAAACTGGGTTATCATGCAATCAGTGAATGATCCTTCATTCTCCTGGTCTACCCTGCATCCAAACATATTGGAAATACACAATAAAATGATAACAAGTCTTTCACAATCCCTCTTCCCTCAAGGGACACTATCAACCATCCCTTCCACATAGCATTTCACTGTTGTATGAGTGGATTGTGTAGGAACAGTTAACATTAAACAAGGAGCAAACTCCTCAACACATCTTTGTTGTAAACATGCCACTGGTTCAGTTTTGTAAATTTGTTTTTTGTGTTAAATGCATTTAAATGAAACATTAAGCATAGTAATAATATGCTTAATCTATTAGTAATTGCAGATTAAATGCCCATAACACCTTTATCAGTTTAGCATGTTATTATAAGATACTAAAGAAGACCTACTATTTGTCAGAGAAATCTTCACTGTCCCCCACAATGAAGACAATGAAGATTGACCTCCTGCCCCACAACAAAGAAAATTGTAATAAGAATAAGATATAATATAGTGTTAGAATAAACTTTCAACAAAGACATGTAATGCTTAAGTTAATGATCTGAAAAGCTGCAAATATAGGAATTGAAAAAGAAGATAGTGCCAAGAAATATTTTCACAAATATGAAACGTGAGGAAAAGTAATAACATTAACAATGCCAAGATTCACAGTACTAAATTTCACCTGTGGATGAGTTTCTGCAGTGGGTTTCCCAGCATCAAAAATATGTTGAGTTGCATTTGAGCTATAACTAAGAGTATCATGTGTAACAGATCCTAAACTTTGAAAGCATTCTCCAACCTGGCAATTCAAAATTCAATCTAGGAAAGCATCAGTAAGTGAAATAAATTATAGACATCAACATCAACATCGTCATAATCATTAGAAATAAACTTTAAAGACATATTTTGGATAGTACTATGTTTCTTGAAAGTTTTTGTGATGCTTCTAAACTTTAAAGACATATTTTATGGATTAATGATAACATAGATTAGTGTTTTGTTTTCTGATGGAATGTTGTTGATCATTGATGGTCTTGAAGAAACTTTTGATTGTTTTGATTCTCAAGTCTTGACATTGTTTCTCAATGTGATATAGACTGACCACAAGATGGTTCAATTGGTCCTCTCTTTCTGTTTAATCATTTGTCTTCTTCATGGTGTAAGTGTTCATTAATATTCATTAATGGTGGGCGGTGATTCCTTGGTAATAGAGGCATTGACAACATTCATAATTGTATAGCTCTTTACCTGATCTAGTCACATCATCAACATCGAGGTTAGTTTGTCTGGCCTCGGCCTCAACCTCAACCTACTCATTAACAATGGCCTCTACACTCTCTACAGCTGCAATACAAATTGTTACATTAATCCAAACACCAATTGTAATTAAATTTGTATTACTACACCAATCAATTTAAGATGTTTACTTGTATTACTATGATGTACATCCTCATTGTCATCAACATGCACAGGTTGTGTATGACAAGAATCGGCAGGCTCCAAAGTTTCTAGATAACCGTTTTTGAGAAGAAGAAAAAGTGGAGGCCAAAGAAGGGATAATTGTGAAGGTTTTCTAGATGTAGGTTACTGAATCATCATCTCTTGTTGATATATTTCAGATTCTACCCCAGAATGAAAAAACTATAGAGATCTAACACAGCTAAACATAGAATAAAGTAAACAAGAAGGGATAGAAGATACTCGGATATCAACCAAGTATACTCCCGTCTATATGCCTCCAACTATACTAACAAAGGTGCTGAGGAGAACCTAATTAGTACCTTAGTGTTAGTGTATTAAGATAGAGTCCAGTCCTAACAGAGGCTTCCAGCCCTAATAAACTCGCAGTTAACATTGCCAATAATTGTTGGTTGTATGGATTAGATCATAATCTGATCTTTATTCATGCTCATACTTGTTCTTATCTATTAGCCGAAGCTGCTTATCTTTCACACCAATATATGTTGATCTAAGTTTTCTTAAGGCAGAGAATCAAGGTTTTGGGGGAGGGAAACACGTTATGTTTTTGGTGCTTCTCTCCCTAGAATCCAACACCATATATATATGAATTGAATTATCTTCAAGAGGGATGACCTGGTGTTATTAAATATATTTAATGTTAAAGCCAAGAGGCCGACCTTGGGCCCTTAACTAATTCAACCAACACATATATATAAATGAAATAATAATCTCCTTATTATTATAAATCGCACAAGGGTATTTATTTGATCAATTTGATCTTGGCCGAAAGGCTATAATTATTAACACTCTACACTGGTACTCAATCTGGCCTCCATTCCATATACATCTTCTCAAAATCTAAAAACTCTCCATCATTGATTCCTGTTGTTTTTTCAGCATCTCGATGGACTAAGACCTTAAATTATTGAGCCTTTCTTTGTTTCGAGAATAGTTAAACATTCTCTACTTAACAGGGCCAACCACGTGAAGGTGGAAGCTCATCTGGCCCCTCCTAGGAGCCTCTTATGACCCTTTACGACATTTTAAGACCTCTAAGATGTATTCTTAGGGATCATAAACGGTCGTAAAGGGTCATAAGGGGTCCTGGGACACAACAGCTGAGAAACATAATTGTAGGCATCGTGGTCACAATTTTTTGGAGACAACGTAATTGAGTTGTATACCTAGATGGTGGAGAGCAACTCCTGCACCTCCAATTCCAAGTTGACTACATCTATTGCTCATGAATACAAGGTCCTCCAACAGATGTATTCAACTTGGAATTGGGGGTGCAGAAGTTGCTCTACACCACTTGGGTACACAACTTAATTATGTTGTCTCCAAAAGATTGTGACTATGATGCCTACAATTATGTTTCTTAGCTATTGTGAAGTCTACATTTATGTTTCTCAGTTGTCGTGTTTATGTGCATGTTTTTTATGTATTTTGGATAGTAAGTCTAATTTAATTTGTCTGTGGACTAAGACCTTAAATCATGTAATGAGGACGCTTAGAACACTAGTATATGCAAATTTCATTATTTAATAATAAAAATCTATTAAAATGTTTATACCTTCTCCCATTTGCTAGTGTAATTCCTCTTTGAGTATCCCCTTTCTCCTTTGCATCCAAAGTGAACTCATTCCAATCCCTCACTGGAATAAAGGGAGGACACTCAAACTTCAGCAAGACTTCTTACACGCAACGCTTGTAGATTACGTTCAATGCGTTATTTACGTTTGTAAATCAGCATTGTGTACAAATCTACGGATGGTGCGTGTTACAAAGTCATGCTCAAGCTTGAAAATGATAGTCAATCCATAGTCAAGGTCAAGGAACAAATGGAACAACCAAGAAAACACTATAAAAATTCTCTTGTTTCCTTTAGACCTCCAAACATGTGTACTTTTAGTAGCCCTCCAACAAATGAACTTGTGATGATTTTCACAATAGTACATGTGTAGGAGGACTACTAAAAGTACTGCTTAAGAAAATCTGAATGTTCATCACCTGTGCATATAAGAGTCGATCATAGAAGGTATATGCTGTTGGGTAAGCTCCCAATAGCGCTCAGGTAAATATGCATGTTCATCACCTGTGCATATGAAGTGGCTCTAATGGAAGATACAATCACTAAATTATGCATACTCCTTATTTTGTTCTGCATTGATATTGTCAGACATGGTCTTTCTTGAATGCAATGACTCGTTACTTGTACATTGACTAGAATGTTGGTGGAAGAAGAATGATTTGTTTGCAACCGTTTTTTCAACTCTAATTTTCTCAACACAAAGGGACATTTATCATAGCCATAGAAACATGATTATTTTAAAATGAAATACATTGAGGAGTACCATTAGAAATATTGACTATTTACAATCATGAATAGTTAACCTTAATCAAATAGCTCATTTTTTTATTAGCATGTGTACTCTCTGTTTATATGAAAAATGAATGAAATATCAAGCTGAAATAAAATAGTGAACAAAAATTCAAATTCAAGGCCTAATTTATCAAGAGCAACAAACATTAGGACGAAAGAAAAATCATTAAGAGTATAGAAAAATCATTAGGAGTATAGAAAAATCATTAAGACTAGAAAATCAAGTTCTAGAAAAATCATTAAGAGTACTATAGAAAAATCATTAGGACTATAGAAAAATCATTAAGACTACAAAATCAAGTTCTAGAAAAATCATTACGACTATAGAAAAATCATTTAGACTATAAAATCAAGTTCTAGAAATGGACGGTTCTGATGCTTTGCATTACAACAATTAAGCATTCATCATTTGGTACTTCTTGGTGTATTCCATTTAAGTTTTTCAGCTACCATGTTTATGTGCATGTTCTTTATGTGTTTGGCTTCTCTCCCTCGCAAGGGATATGTCGATAGGTAATTGATTTGAAAGAATAATGATTTGACTGTTCCAAGTAATGTTTTTAATCCTTTGAAATTTCTCATGATCCTGATGTAAGTTGATTGGATTAAGCAATTTGGGGATCCAATAGGACTTTAGGGGAGTTCAATAAATGTTTTGGAAGACTTAGAGGAACTATTAGCATGACTATTCCTTCATCTACAACGAGTTAGACTGAATTTGCTAAGTTTTTCCTTTGTTTTGAAGTGTATTTTTTAATTTATTTCCTTTCCATGGACCCAAAGACCTAGGACCCATGGAAAAAGGATACTAACAATGTATTATACAACTCTAATGTTTTTGACTTGCAGAGATTTGAGAAAGTAAAGAGAACACTGGCTATGTTTAATGTTAATTGTTCCTGCACAATCCACTCATACAACAGTGAAATGCTATGTGATTGACAATTTCATACAACTGGTCCTTTGGCATGTATTAAACAGAATATAATTTTCAGCATATTATTATCATTCTATTTCTTTGTTGTAAACATGTCATTGGTTCGGTTTTAATCTACTGGTGTCGTGCCCTAGCCCATGCTTTATCTCCATTATTTGATGTTATTCACTATTTTGAAATGTTGACTGTGGTTATCAAATGGAAAAAATAGAAAAAAAAATTGTACACAATTTTTTTTTTACAAAACTGAACCAATGGCATGTTTACAACAAAGAAATAGAATTATAATAATATGCTGAAAATTCTATTTTGTTTACTACACGCCAAAGGACCAGTTGTATGAAATTGTCAATCACATAGCATTTCACTGTTGTATGAGTGGATTGTGCAGGAACAGTTAACATTAAACAAGGAGCAAACTCCTCAACACATCTTGGAAACCATTGAATTCAATAATAAATGAAACCTTACACCAACACTATTTCTTCCATTCACTTCTACCAAGAATTCCAGCACAAGCACAAGCTATTCCAAACTTCGAGTACAAGCTATTCCAAACTTCAAGTAAAATGAGAAATATGCTATATCAAATCATTCATATTCATAGTAACTATTCAAAGGATCATTTTGTCAATGAACCCTCTGACTGTACCCCTGCGGCAGAGAAATGAAACCTCAAAATAGAGAAAGGAAACTTAGTAAAACTAGTCTATGCCACTGTTTGTGAGGGTACAACCATTATAAGTGCCTCTCAAACCTCTCCAAACATGTAAGATTGTCTTTAAATACTTTATTAATCTCTTCTAAACATTAACCAAATCAAACCTACATTTGAATCCACACATAATAACCCCAAAATGAAGGGTTTTGTATCCTTTAATGAATCTCAGACACTGGTAACACATGGATAGTCAAACCAGTAGTCTCCAAAGCATTCAATAAGTGACTGGATTGTATTTAATACATGCCAAAGGACCAGTTGTATGAAATTGTCAATCACATAGCATTCCACTGTTGTATGAGTGGATTGTGCAGGAACAGTTAACATTAAACAAGGAGCAAACTCCTCAACACATCTTGGAAACCATTGAATTCAACAATAAATGAAACCTAACGCCAACACTATTCCTTCCATTCACTTCTACCAAGAATAAAGCATTTAATCCATTCAATATTACATATAATCATTAGACAGTTACATTTTCTGACTGTGTAGAGGAACAGTCACGACCAAAATGACCAAAACTAATTTCACCCTTGCACAAGCTATTCCAAACTTCAAGTAAAATGAGCAATATGCTATATCAAATCATTCATATTCATAGTAACCATTCAAAGGATCATTTTGTCAATGAACCCTTTGACTGTACCCCTGCGGCAGAGAAAGGAAACCTCAAAATAGAAAGGAAACTTAGTAAAATCAGTCTATGCCACTTTTTGTGAGGGTACATTCATGATAAGTGCCTCTTAAACCTCTCCAAACATGTAAGAATGTCTTTAAATACTTCATTGATCTCTTCTAAACATTAACGCATGGACAGTCAAACCAGTAGTCTCCAAAGCATTCAATAAGTGAATATGAATGTTTGAAAACTTTCTTCTCAACTTCCCCAACCACTCCTAATCAGTTAGAGGGATTAGTTGAGTGTTTAGACACTAAAACTTCTTAAATATACTTTATCTGATATGATGAATTGTAATATCAACTAACGTGAATCCAAACATTTGAAAATAGTGAATCGATATCCTTGAGCACAAGCACCAATAACATCAAATAATAGAGATAAAGTACGGGCCAGGACACAACAACAATAGAATGTGGTCATTCCAGTGAGCATTCATGATCAAATAAAATGCAATGCACTTGAAATTTGCAGTCGAATATGATGCCAAAGGCTTGAAAGACATTGCCCATCAAAGATACCAAGAACAAAGAACATGCCATTGGTTCAGTTTAGCATGTTATTATCATATCAGATAAAGTATGTTTAAGAATTGTTGGTAAGGATAGGAATAGTGGAGATTTTAGAAATATCCCTCTAACTGATTAGGAGTGGCTGGGGAAATTGAGAGGAAAGTTTTCAAATATTCATATTCACTTATTGAATGCTTTGGAGACTACTAGTTTGACTGTCCATCTGTTACCAGTGATTGAGATTCATTAAAGGATACAAAACCCTTCATTTTGGGTTATTGTGTGTGGATTAATTTGCTTTAACCATGAAGATCAAGAAGATGGGGCAGGAGGACATTGTGGTAGAAGAAGTATTTAAGGAAGCAACAAGAAGCAATAGGAAAGTTTTTAGGAGTTTGGAACAACATTTCAGAATCCATGAATGGTATGGGTAAGGTGACTTTCATTCTTGGCCGTGACTTCAATGAAACATTGGATATGGCTGATAAGAAGAAGGGTCACTTGTTGATAGTGTTCCTTGAGGGAAGGGGGATTGTGAAAGACTTGTTATCATTGTATTGTATATTTCCAATATGTTTGGATGCAGGGAAGACCAGGAGAATGAAGGATCACTCACTGATTGCATGATAACCCAGTTTTGAAGGGTCATTGGTTGAGGGGACAGTCAAGGTTCGGATGTTGATAGTAATTCATTGAGGGAAGGGGGATTGTAAAAGACTTTTTATCATTGTATTGTGTATTTCCAATATGTTTGGATGCAGGGCAGACTAGGAGAATGAAGGATCACTCACTGATTGCATGATAACCCAGTTTTGAAGGGTCACTAGTTGAGGGGACAGTCAAGGTCTGGATGTTGATAGTGTTCCTTGAGGGAAGGGAGATTGTGAAAGGCTTTTTATCATTGTATTGTGTATTTCCAATATGTTTGGATGAAGGGCAGACCAAGAGAATGATTGATCACTCACTGATTGCATGATAACCTAGTTTTGAAGGATCACTAGAAGAGGGGGGAATGAAGGATCACTCACTGATTGCATGATAACCCCACCAAGCATTCTTTCCTTTAAGTTTCCACAATATCTCAAAATATGATCATTATTCTTTACTTTCTTCTATATGCTATTCTTTCTATGGTTTTGTTATCTCAAAAATATATCAAAAACATTGCAGATGTGCATATAAAAGTAAAATATTGTCCTTCAATTGTTCCACATTGAAGCATTTCCTCTTGGGAATATTCTCTTCATTTGTACAATATCTGTCAAAAATGGCTCCCATATTTCTTCAAGATCTATTTTAATCTTTATACTGCAATTTTGATTAGATTTGACCAATAGTTGATTTCATTAGTATTTTGTAGTATATACTCCTAATGTGAAATGTGGAGAGAAAGAAAGAGACACACTAGGTATGAATTACACAATATACCCATCATCACTTAGCACTTAAATAATAAATTATGGACAGGGAACAACCCCCTAACTTTTGGATGTTTGTTTCATGTTGGCCTCTTATTATATGCAAAGGTAGGCCTATCTTAGGCTAACAACCATAGTGTAGGGGCCATAAATTATGGATCCCAAAATAGTGCACACTTGTATTAAATTAGGTTCACTATACTACAAGGGAATGGAAACCATGCAATAGTGCCTCATGGGGATGGAAGCAACCCTTCACCAAGAAGATGATTGTGTCTACAATATTTACTAGAGGCAAAGAACATAATTTGGTTCCAGCAATTACTCCTAGAAGATAATGGCACCTACAAAACACTTGGAAAAGATAGCACTCACTATATCTTTTATCACTCTTTTAAAGCTGGGACAATAAATCTCAAAGATTGATCAACGAATTCTTGAACACAAAGAACCATTGACAGTTATGATTCATGTGTACAATAGCCAACAACCAATTGTTCCAATCACAGTGTCTAATAATTATGTTAGAAAAAGCATCAACAAATCCCTTACACAACCATAATAGATTCAAACCATGAACCGTAAGAACCTAACAATGGGACTAAGAAAGATATAGCCTAAACAAATCTTGATCATATTCCGCCCTATTGTAAGGCCCAAGAAGTAACTCTATCTTAAAGCTACACATTCCTCTAGATGAAGCTCAAAGGTCAGGTAGCTAAAGCATAGCAATACTTGAATGAATATAGGAATAATTTGATGTACAATCATTTGCTAGCTTGGTTTGTGGGTTTTCCACATAATATTTTCCCTTTAACCACATTTATAGTTTGAGAAAATTAGAAAAAATTGTTTCAGATTTATATTATCCTTTTGAACTAGCACAGTGCCATCAAAATGCATAATCATTGGTCATATCAAGAAAATTCCTATTGATTAGTAGGATATCCTTATAAAAATTTGATGCATGGATTTCTTGTGAATTATCGACTGCTATGTATCCTGCAACTATGAAAGGAATAGTGTTGGTGTTAGGTTTCATTTATTATTAAATTCAATGGTTTCCAAGATGTGTTGAGGAGTTTGCTCCTTGTTTAATGTTAATTATTCCTGCACAATCCACTCATAAAATAGTGAAATGCTATGTGGAAGGGATGGTTGATAATGTTCCTTAGGGGAAGGGGGATTGTGAAAGACTTGTTATCATTGTATTGTGTATTTCCAATATGTTTGGATGTAGAGAAAACTAGGAGAATGAAGGATCGCTCACTGATTGCATGATAACCCAGTTTTGAAGGGTCACTGGTTGAGGGGACAGTCAAGGTCCGAATGATTGGGCCATTGGAGGACCCTAGTTCTTTGTATTAATTTCTATTCAAATTGGATGCATGGATTTCTTGTGAATTATCGGCTGCTATGTATCCTGCAACTGGATCCGTAAATCTGTATATACTTCTCTAGGGTTGTAAGCCACTTAGGGATCAAAATAGAGAAACTAAATAAAAATCATTCTTTGTCCTATTTCCTTTTAACAAAGTCTCAACTATCAATGATACAATACATTTGATGCCCTAAGCTATCAGTACAAATAGTGCCTAGCTAGAAGCTCACGGGCTGTCCATTTGATAACCACAGTCAACATTTCAAAAAAATGGATATCCTTGAGCACAAGCACTAATAACATCAAATAATGGAGTTAAAGCATGAGCTAGGGCACGACACTAGTAGAATGCGGTCATTTCAGTGACAACAATATATAATGGTATCATTAAACACATATGCCAGTAATATCAACAAACGTGAATCCAAACATTTGAATACAGTGAATTGATATCCTTGAGCACAAGCACCAATAACATCAAATAATAGAGATATAGCACTGGGTAGGGCACGACACTAGTAGAATGTGGTCATTTCAGTGATAGCAATATACAATGGCATCATTAAACACATATGCCAATAATATCAACAAACGTGAATCCAAACATTTGAATACAGTGAATCAATATCCTTGAGCACAAGCACCAATAACATCAAATAATAGAGATATAGCATTGGCTAGCGCACGACACCAGTAAAATGCGGTCTTTTCAAAGAGAAACTCCCTCAACAATAAAATGAAATGCATTCGAATATGATGCCAGAGGCTCGAAAGATGAAGAAATCACATACCTTCTCTCGCGCTCAGCTTTTGCTCCTTTTCTTCCGCTCTCCAAACGAAATAAAAATGATGAGGCTGTTTCACTTTTTTTAAAAATGTATAACCCGAATTTTTTGGAGTTCTAATGGTCAATTAAACACCCATCGGAATACTGACATCATTAGGGCCTATTACAAAAAAAAAACACCAAATTGGTAAGAAAAAGTTACCCGTCGGAAAGTTACGATTCAAGGCGTATAACCATACAATGAATGATCTAGATACAATCTAAGACACCTATCAATATGATTCAAGAATTCAAATGACATGAGACAGAGTCCACAGGACTCAAGGTATACTCAATACACTTTTTTGCTATACAGAGACTTCCAAACATGAAATTTGTCAGAATAGGTAATTTCTCAAAATTCATGGCCCATGGTGGGTGCCAAAAATGTGTGTGTATATTTTTGTACATGTATTCTACAATACAACACTTCAATAAGTCATTAATTCTATTGGTTAGCACATGAAAATCAATCAAAGGACAATCATAAACTAATTAGGAGCAACTTATTGCTTTCTAGAAATGTATTAATTATAGTCTAATTATGAATTCTCTCATAATTATGCATATTAGATTAGTGAATGTCACTCATGAAATGGATAATTTCTTTGAAATGTATCTACATTAATGCAAAATTAATGATCATGATGAAGCTATGTGATGAAATTGATACTACAAGAATGCAATTAAGCTAGAATGCAAAGCTAAATGGATTGAATTATGCTACTACATAAAATGAGCTCTCACAATGTCAAATGATCTCAAAACTCAAACTAGCATGAGTGTGTTGTAAAAATGATATAGATTATGAAATGCCTTGATTAAGGTTTCTTTTATAGATTTTCCTTGGAGGCAAATTGATTGAATTTGAATTGGAGGGCCAATATTCTCCAATTTGAATTGGATGGTTGAGATTGAAAATGACCTTGAGTGATCCTTGTGCTTTGATCTCATTGGTTGGTGCCAAGTTGTTTATCCTTTTGTGATTTGAATGAATATTAGGACATTTAATTAAATCTATTATTTAATATCTCTAACCATAAGATTTTTGAGCTTTGATTTAATTAGTAAGCCAAGGTAATTAATAAATGAATCTTCCTCGATTAATGAGCATTGATGCTTGATGATTGATGAACTACGTAATTAAATTGATATAATTCAATTACACAATTACACTTTGATTGACTTGATTTAATGGCCTTGACTAGGATTTTGACCACTTGATTATGATTTAGGTCAATTTATTATGATTTAGGCCTTTCGATTTACCTAGACCATTTTTAGTTGATTACACTCCATACCTTTGACCCCATATCCCTAATATGGTAGTTCCATATAAATCTCTTCCTTCAAATCTCTAAGGAGAAAAGTTATCTTTATGTATACAATTGGTAAAGATGCAAGTTTTCAATAAACAAAAGACTTAAAATATTTTTGGTTGAAGTGATATTAACAATATAGAAGAAAATATTTCATCAAAATCTATATGTTTCTTCTAGGCAAATGCTTTACCACAAGTTTGGCCTTATACCTTATCTTTCCTCTATGTTTTTCCATTAGCCTATGTAAACCTACTTATTTCAAAATGATCTTTTATGTTTAGGAAGTTGATTAATTCTTAAGTTTGTTATTGTATCTAGAGTCAATATCATCTTTCTTTTTGTACTCCCACTTCTATTTGGTTTCACCTGCATTTCTTCTTCATGATTTTTGGGTCACTAGAATCAATAAAATATACATATATAAGGAAGAAGATTATGTTCAAGATCTACATATTCTAGTAGATCTTCTTGAAGGATTTTGAGGCACTTGTTCTTATTTTCTCATTTCTTTCCTTGAAATTGATCTTTGTGCATACCCTTTTCATTGAATATGACATCTCTATTCCTAATATTTTGTGATTCTCACTATCCCATAAATAGAAAAAAATTTATTATTTCCATATCCATTAATATTAAATTTATTTAATTCTACCTCAAGTTTTGTTCTATTTTCTATGTCAAAATCGACAAATGCTTCACAACCAAAAGTTTTTAGAAATGAGCACTTTACCTTTTTTGTAGTCCATGCCACCTCTTGAATACCACTACATATATAAATTGAAGGTCCTTTTCTTTTTAAGAAGAAATAACTATAATATATGGCCATAATAACATACAATATCATACTTGCATGCTCCACAATTATTATATAATTATCCTTTTATAGACATGCCATTTACCTATAGTGGTGTTCTTGGAACTATCTTTTGTCTATGAATCCAATGGTATGATTGGTAATTATGAGACTCTTTGTGGTAGTACTCACTTTCATTAAATAGGATCTGAGACACTTCAATTTATTTCCTATCTCATTGTCAACCAATTTTTTCCTTTTAATAAAGATATTAAATACATCATATTTTTGGGGAATGAAATAAGCTCAAGCATTCCTAGTTGAAATCATCAATAAATGTATCATAGTAATAAGAGACACTTTTATATGATACCTAAGCAAATCCCCATATATCTGAATGCACAAGCTCCAACATTTGAGTCTTCTCTTCCTTCTCAACTCTGATAAATTTGATTGTGTTTTATTTTCAATAAATACAATTTTTACATAAATATTAGTCAAATTACTTCAAGTGTAACAATAAATTACCTGAATGGATAAACTTCATCCCCTTGTCACTCATCTTCCAAAGCCTATTGTGCCATAATGTATTATTTATTATTGTCAAAATTAAAGAAATAGTAAAAAAAGAATTATAAGTACATAAATACAATGTACATACCTTTTCTACATTTTTATTATTATCAATGATCGTTTAGTGAGTTTTCATGAACAATCTATAATTTTAATTGTGAAACCTTCAATTTCCAATTTTAGTAATGGAATTAGATTTCTTCTCAAATTATGAACATGTCTGACCTCTTCTACCAATCATTGATTTTCATTTGGTGATTTTATTTGTATCTTGTCCTTTCCAATAGTTTTGCATGGTTCATCATAAACCAAATAAACATGTCCAAAATTACCTTGAAATTAGTATAGAAAATATACATGTAAAAATTTACCTTTAGCATAGTGTATAAAATATTTCTCATTTGGTGTGGCATGAAATGAAACCCTTTAATATAACACCCAATAATCAATAATATTATCTAAAGAAAGAATTAAAACATCTTGCAACACATCACCTAGTAATTTTTATTCCCTATTATTTTATTTTTGTCCATCTACTTATTTTTTTCTGTGGCGACCAATAGTCTTTATTTAGGTATCATTCTTCCTAAAATGCCAACATTCCAGCCTTTCTCTAGATTTAGTTATCTTTTTTGGATTTCCATGGTTTCTTGGGGTTTTTCTCTTTCTCTTTCCCTTTGTCTCCCCATATTTTCAATAGTGAAAGCATCACTTATGTTTTTCAATGACATTTCCTCAATAACAATAATACTAGTAACATTATCTAAGTTTAAAGTTTTTGAACTAGATGCATAATTACTAATTACTCGATGATTAAGATATTCCAAATTTCTAGTAATGAACACAAAATCAATAGAGCCCTAACCTCATAATAAAAGGTTGCATTTACACAAATTAAATGGATAGTAACCATGTGAAAATCATTTAAATGATCATCAACAAGATCCACATTCTAATTTCTTCATCTTAAATAAATGTTTAATAAGAGATCTACTTTTTTGGAAGATGATTTTTTTCATATAATTTTTGTTTATGTGATTAAGTTTTGCACCTAATAGGTCCTTCACCTAGGTCCTAAGACACACATGTTACTAATTTTTTTTAAGGACCACAAATGAACATTCCTACTTTAAGTAGAATTCCCCTTTTTGTGGGCTTATCACATTATCACTTTTCCGTGTTATTTTGGTGATAAGTTATCACTTTTTGCATCATTTCATAATATTAGACCTCTTGTTATGCAAATGTATGTTACTCTATGTCTCACCTTAGCCTACTTAACCAAGCAATCTCCTTTGTAATTTAATTTCATTTTATTGCATTCTTGACGAGAATACAATTTATTCTTGTTATATAGATCTTCTCTAGTTATTTGTCTTTCCATTAGGCCTCCATATGTTGGGTAATTATCTCCATACCTAAATGTTACATAGTATCAAAGTTTTCTGAGCGCATTTGGTTAGTCTTTTAAGAGATGTCTTCCACAATGTTTGAGGAAACTACACTAACTACATTTTATTATTTTAAAAACACTAACACATGATGTTATGTAAATTTGCTAGCATTTGAATTTATGACTTCATTTAATTAACACATGCATACACTAACTCTACAACGCAAACAATAATACTACTCAATGTAAAAATACAATTATAATTAAAAAATACTAAGATTGGGAGTAACCTTATAGCTTCAGTGGTTGTTTAGATTGTGCTAAGGTTTTGGAATCTTCCCATGTATGTCCAAAGTTCAACTCTTGCTACCTAGACTAATCGGTATGGCTTACGGGTTGTAGCACCCATCTCTAGGGTGGTAGTCTCACCTCATCTCGCCATATTAGCACCCCAACTTGGCATAAAAATAAGCTCACGACAAGGTCTATTGAGAACCACTAGGATGACATGCGAGGATACCACTAGATTATCAAAAAATAAAAACTACGAATAACACACATTATTATGTAAATATTCTAGAATACACACCTTGTTATGTAAACATGCGAGAATTTGAATCTTGATATCGATCTTAATTTAATGAACATGTACATAAACTAACTCTACAACATAAACAATAATACTACTCAATATAATAATTCACCTATTTAAAAATAAATAATATTTTTTTATTCAACACATATACTATAAATCAATACATAAAATTTAATCTTTTAAGTACATTATATATGGAGAATAGTCCACTCCTCGTTTAAATCTATCATGCATGGTTCCAAATAGGTAGTACCTAGTAAAAATCGGACATGAAAATTATTTTTTATTATATTTATCAAGCTTATTATACATGGAGCTGTCTATAAGTTAGTTTAATTTATAAAATTTGTCTGTATTCAAGTTTTATTAGTTTAGTCTAGCAAATATAGCTGGCAGCAAGTTTTATGGTACATGAGCACTTGCCTAGAAAAATCTCTGCACTGTCAAGGAAATTTCCTCCTCCAAGACATTCTTTCTTGGGCACCACGTTCATCCCAACGTGCCGGCTCTTTTTAACCCTTTTTTGTTGCGGAAACCCTTGTTTGTTCCGAACAAATTGGCTTTGTTTAGATAAAAAAAAGCAGAGAATTCAATTTGTTTGTTTGGCGATAATAATGGAATCGGGAGTCTGTAGCAGAGCGCATGTCAGCAGCACCGATAATGAATGTGGCTTCAACAGAAAAATAAAAGATCTAATGACCCTTATCAGAGGTACGTAAGAAGTAGTTTTTCTTCAAAAATTTATGTATTCTATATGCCTTTTTCAGTATCCTTTACAGCTCTGTATAACTGTGGTGGGGTGAACGAGATTATATTTTAATGGGGCTCTGAATATAGATCTGTACCCGCTGTCCAGTAGTTAACATATAAGGGTTAATTTTACAGTGACGGAAAGGAAGGAATAAATGATATTGCGAAACACGCCCAGATCCAGATTGTGGATTATCGGTCTTATTAAAAAAGTTATTCTGAGCATTTGTGATGTAGGAAACGAAATTTTTCTAAGGAATACTTGTATGTTTACTATTTGTAAAAATATCTATATAGTAAAAAAATAGATGGAAGAAGGCACATGCTGTATCGTCATAGAAGAGAACTGCCCAGTATCACTAAAACTAAAACTAATCCCCATTGGCTCAGCCTGAGAGAACCTTAAAGAATCAGATTTTTTGGTTAATTAGAATAAATTATTTTACATATAGACATACTATTCCTTGTTTAGGTTGTTCGTAACAAAGCAAAATTATTTGAAATATTCATTACATGGAAAATAATTCTCTTGAGCGTAGTTTTAGACTATACGTTCAAATTATTTGAAATTGTTCATTTGCTCAAAGTCCAACTTTTGTTCACGATTTTAGTCTTATTTGGGAAGATTTACCATTGTGTTCTCTTTCCTTGGACTCATCCATTTTTTTCCCTATTTTTCATCTCTCGTGTTAACTTACACATGTTCTTTATTTCTTCACTCACCTTATGTCAGTTTCTTTCTGTCGTTTTTCTTTTTAATCATTGTAATGGTTTGACTTTTCTTCCATGTATGCTCCTATTGTTATCTTCTCATGAGCATTTATACATTGTCTTTTTTCTTTCACGTTTAAATGAACATATCAATGTTTTCTCTTTTTCTTAATTTATGTTAGATGTGTGGTTTCTTTCGTATTTATTTTCTTACCATCTGTAGCTTCTTCCTTCTTCTTGGATTGAAACATGTTTTTTTAATTGTCACTTAATTCTTATCCCTAATGTTTATCTTTATAAGTCAACAATTCTATAATTAATTTATGTATGTACAATGTTCTTGCTTTTTCCTTTATCACAATTAATTTGAATTCCTCCTTTTAACTCTTGTGCAATTACAATTTTTACTTAAATATTTCTTCTAATAGATTTTCAAGTTCTAACTTAGTAAGAAAATTCAACCTAATAAGTTTAAACAATATAGACAATTTTTCTTTTAATCTCAATGGTGGAAAGTCTAGAAAAATAAATACAACAATGAGAAGCATATTGATCTTCCAAGTAGAATTTATCCTCAATCTCTTTAAGGGTATCTTGAAATTTCAAAAGTAAATAGTCTATGTATCATACTTTGCACCATTTGTCATATTTTTTAATAATTAAATATAATAGTGTCTTAGGAACCTATTAGGTTTTGTATTGAGATTCAAGAAAAAAACTTAAGAATTCCTTACTAGTAGTTAATCTTACTAAAAGATTTCGAATATTATAATGAATCCTTAAAATTGTGTACAAATTTCTTAATTGTATCATACTTTGCATCACTTGATATATTTTTTAATAATGTAAGATATAATAGTGTCTTAGGAATCTATAGGGGGTTTGTATTGAGAATCAAGGAAAAAAATTAAGACTTCCTTACTAGTGATTAATCCCCCTAAAAAAATTTAAATATTACAATGAATCCTTAAAAATGTGTACAAATTTCTTAATTGACTAAGTGTAGTACTATTTGAGTTGTTTGAGTATTTGTACTTGTATCTAGGTGCAAGATTGTGACTTCTAAGTTTATCTCTTGTACTTGAGTCTATTATTCCTCACCTTCGTTGTTATACATATACTTATCTTATGATATAAAAAAAGTTTGTTAACTACTCGTGACCTCTTGGGCATGTAAGGTGAATGAAAAGGATGAATACCAATAAAGTTGGAAATAGAAATTAAAAAATAAATGTTAGTTTTGGTGGGTATTACCAATCATGGTAGAAGCACAAGCATGCTAGCATCTCACATGGAGAGATGGTTGAGATGAAAATAATTTTTTAGAATTTAGTATCAATGGTAGTGAATGTTATCTTGATAATGTATTGTGCATTAAAAATATAGTTTCATACGATCAGATCAATTGTTCTCTCAATGCTAAGGACTAAATTGGATTAAGAAATGTAGGGTGAAAAGTGAAACATATGTAATATTTATTGCTATATCCCTCCCTAATTTAGCATGTGCATTAATCTACAACAAATCATTTATTTGTCAAATTTAGATAAATAAAAAACATAATGTGATAATTGTATAAGAATATAATTTGCATATGATATTTATATAATTGTATTGAAGAAAAAAATCTTGATTTTTACAAAATACATAAGAATATTATCAATAAATTTAATTAAAATAACTTCAACATATGTAAATATGTTACTATTTAATTTTAAAATGTGGCATGGTGAATCAATCTAACAAATATAGTAGGAATTACAAGGGTGCAACTAATTTGGCTTGCATGAAAGATTGTGAAAAATATTGAGAATTAAATAGGATGATATAATTTTATATATATTCATTTTGAAGTTATGAGTGTTCTAGCCGTTGTGGAGGATGATATACTTCATATAGATTAGAGTAAGTACTCATTGTTGATTATTTTTAACCATCACATGATGTAGGAATTATGGATGACTTTTTTCTAACCATTACATGGTGTAGAATTCAAAAAGATATTTCTTTAATCATTGTATTTAATGCATTTCCATTGCTATAGAGTTACTTTAACCAAGGTAGGTAGGGCATGGGTTGTTCAAAAACATTCAAATACATATAACAAGATAAATGAAACTCTAAAAAATATGAAAAACTTACCACACACCCAAGAGCCTAAATAAATTAAAAGATAAGGAATTGACCATTCAAAAAGAAGGGGACTAAACTAGAAATCTTGGATTAAAAGGTATGCCTAACATATATGGTATTTACTAGTAATAAAGAAATGTAAATAAGCATCTAGATTAAGCTAGTTAGAACTACCAAAGCTAGATGCAGAAGAAAGAATCATATTAGAGCTAGAGTTTATTTTTTAAAATTACATAAAGAAGTTAAAGACTAGAACAATCAAAAAATATCTCATTTAGTGGAATAATTACTAGTTGAAGATGTCGCATGGGATGATGAAGAGTTTATTTAGAAGGATACATACTTGATTAGCATTGAGGATAATGATTCTCTAAACAGGGGTGTGCTACACCATTTACCATAGATTATGAATAAACAACTTATGGCTACTTAAACTCTTCATGAAGTCATATTTTTATTTACATATTATTATTATTTAGCTATTTAGGTTGACATAAGGCTTATATGTTATTATATAATTAAGTCTAGTTGATATCTCAAGAATAAGTAGGTCATATATAGGAAGTGGTGTGTCTTATTTGATCACTAGATTACGAATTGTGTTTTCATTTGAGATATTTAGAAGTGTTCCTCTTCAACATGACCTATTATTTTTTTATATAATGAGAAAAATATAGCTTATAGACTATACAATCCTCTCACTAATATCATGCTTTAAGAAGGAAAAATTTATTGTAATTGAAAGACCATATTATTAAATACAATTATAACAAAAGAAAAATTGAAACATTTTCTCATCTATCATATCTTATATATCTAATTGATTATTTATTTAAATAAAGAGAAAGATGCAGATTTAATCCTTATAATATTTTAATGATGTTTAATTGCACTCCCTTTATACTTTTATATTCGAATTAATCTTACTCACCAGGCTTGAACTTCTAGAAATAGTAAGATTTAAAATCAAGTCAAATGGACCAAAAAAAACATCAATAATAACTTATTAATATTCGACAACTGGCCTATTTGAATGTTTTTCATATTGGAAAAAAAAATTAAGGCTTGATTTTGAATTCCTAAATTTTATATAAACATTAGAATAGCGGAAATATTGTATCATCTAGAAATATTCTATAATATACTTTCACGTTCGTGATCTGTGTCCAATTTATTCTATGAAAAAATATTAGGAAAGATCTCTCAGTACAAGAAATTAAGGAGCTGGGAATATTTTAAAGCTCAGCGTTCGACCCGGGCGACCACAAATTTACGCTCAGATCAGTCCTCTCAAGCCATCAGATCGACATGCAGGTAAGAGCCATTTTATTTCAATGTTGCCAAATGAATCCAACATTAAAACTCACTCATTATTTTAATTAACAGTGAGCAGGGACCGAAGTTTGATGTATTTCTGAGTCACAGCGGTAAGCAGAAAAATTTTGTTAGGCAGCTACACAGAGATCTGACAAACCAAGGCGTGTCCTGCTTCTTTGACGAAGATTCAGAAAGTTGTTTGCCAATGGGTGAAGATTTTCCCCCTCGTATATTTGAAGCAATTGAGACATGCAAACTAGCAGTTTTGGTTCTGTCTAAGGAATTCTTGGAAACAAAGTGGCCAATGCTAGAACTCTCTGCTTTCGTGAAAGCCAGAGATACAAATCCCAATCTCAAAATTTTGCCTTTGTTCTTTATGGTTCGACCCACAGCTCTTAAGCGGGTTAGGGTATACAACAAAAAGTGGAAAGAGTTTGAGAAATCCAAGGAAAGGCGGGCCGAATGGCACAGAGCTTTAAGAGTAATACGAGGAATAAACGGGCTGAAGCTTCGTGAAGATTGCGATGAAGTGAAGTTTAGAGATGAAATAGTGAAAACAATCTGGCATATACTTCCAACACCCTCTCCAAGGTATCACGTCCCTTGCATGCAAGGAGAAGCACGAATGTGTAAGGTAACCTCTCCTTTCTTTTGCTTTTATTTGAATGTATGCTCTCTTTTCATTTTAATAAAGATTTTGGTTAGAGTTGTTTGAGTTTGGTAGAATAAGTATTGTATCTATTTTAGTTTAAATAATGTTATTTAAGTTTTGATTTGTTTAGATGGTTCATCTAAATTTATTAAGAGAAGAAATAAAGGAATCTTATTGACAAAAAAGTATGATTCTAGAAAAATAATCTATATAAATCTAAATTTAAAATTTACTGCTTAACTTTTCTATTATATGTAAAAATGTGCATTTCAAAGTCTATAGAATGCGGTCCAGTTCTCTGATTGAATCTGCACCATTGAAATTTGAAAATCTGTTCGATTAATAAGATAAAAAATTTCTTAGATTCTGATATTGCTATCTGAGTTCAACTATGTAGTTTTCTTGTCAAAATCATTACCCATGATTCATAAATAATAGTCTCTGATTCACAAGAACCCCTCTTAATTCATTTAGTTCTCAACAAATTTAACTTAAAAACTACACAACTGATTATTATAATAATATCTCAATTTGACTGGCCTGAAAAATATCTCTTATATATTAACTCCTTTTAGATTTTTTTGTACTCTCGTTCATATATGTAATTATTCTATTTATTGGTTGCAGGAGGTTGCAGAGTTCTTCAACACTGTTCAGCCCAACGAAAAGGGAATACGTATAGCAGGATTGTATGGAATAGCAGGCCACGGGAAAACTACACTTGGCAAGGCTTTCTGCAACCTCGAATTGGGGGACTTTGAAGGTAAAGTATGCCATCTGGAATTTTCTAGAGGTGATTCATTCGAAAGAGCAAAGTTTGCTTTGCAGTATCTCACACACCGCCCTCAATCTTATCTCCAAACTCTGATAAGCCAAAATCAGGTTAGCACTTTCATTTATTTCAATTTTGTTTACAGGATGTGAATCACTCTTGAACGAGATGTGTAAGTATTCTTCATTTTTTTACAGGCACAAGTTGAGATGTATACAGGAGTGAAGGGCCAAAGGGTATTGTTGGTTCTCGACAACATCACAGAAGAATGTATAGACGAAGTGTTGTATTATCTTAAGGCGGACTTGGGAGAAAACAGCTGGGTTCTTTTGAGCGCTCGAAGTGTTGATTTACTAGTAAAGCGTTTCAAGATAGATAAGCAGTCCTGCATGCGAGTCCCAAGGCTTGAAGAGGAAGAGGCCATAGCCATATTGTTGGAAAGGGCATTTCCAGTAGAGTCAAAGTTAGGGGCACAGGACAGAGGTTTTGCTTTGAAGTGTGTAAAAAGATGTTTGTTCAAAGAGACCGGTTGTGACATTGGTCCGAGAGCTCGATCATTTCATCCGTTGGCCTTAAAAGCCTTTGGTGGCTACCTTCTGAGTAAATACGGTTCGAATTTGTCGAAATGGGTAGCTGAGATAGATGGCATGGTAGACGGATCCAGTGATGGGTTGGATGAAGTGTTCGCTGTACTGTGCAAAGTTTTTGATGACATGGATCCCATATACCAAACCATATTCATACTTCTCACTGGATATAGGCCGCCCAACATACCTCCCCACAAAGTGACCGAGTGGCTTGCAGTAAACTGCAACGAAGAGATCAAGTATATTAAGAAAGCAGTAAGTTGCACTTTTGCTCTTGCACTTGTTTACTTTATGATTGAATTTTAAAACCTTTTGGAAGCTAAAATTCATTATTTATGGAAACAGGTCAAGAATCTACAGAAGAAGGCTTTTATTGAAAGCTTTGAAGCTGAAATCCGCATACACGACCTTTACATTGAGTTTGCCCAAAACAAAGCAAAAAGGATGGAGAGATGGCTGTGGTGGAAGGGCGATGGACCTAGCACACGTGGGTTAATTTCAAAATCCAAAGCAGGGTTTGAAGTGGCTAAGTTAGAGCAATGCATGCATCGAAGTCCATCCCAGATCGCCCCAATATACGTTCAAAATCTATCCGTGCTTCAGCTTGTACGTGTGCAGAATATGGTCAATCTTGACTTGGGGAGGATGATCAGTCTCAGAAGTATCACATTACACAATTGCAGAAAGCTGGCAGCAGTTGAGGGAATGGAAAAATTGCCATGCATGGCGTGGCTTCAGATAAGGGACGTAAATCCCATGCTAAAACTTCCACAGCTAAGCAGCCTCGTCGCATTACAGTATCTGGAGATCGACATTGCAGACAGCCGAGTGGTCAATCAGCTGGGAGATCTCAGACCTTGTTTATTTCTCAGAGAGATAATTGTTCGCTGTCCTTCACTCTCTGAGTTCCCCAGAGTAAATGGTCTATCATATTTGGAGAAAGTGGAGTTTAGTGTGTGTGATAAAGTGAAGAGCCCCCTGGACTGTACACAATGCGTAGAGCTCCAAAGTATTGTCCTAACTTTTTGCAGCCAGATGGCTGCCTCACCGCTCCTAACTGGATGTAAGAAACTATCCAAAATTGTTTTGTCAGACTGTGATGCAGTGACTGCATGTCCAGAGATACATGTACCAAGTGTTTTAAAGACATTGGAGTTGCAGATTTCATCAGAAGCTGCTTCGGCGCCCAAGAGTTTAGAGTCCTGTTATGGGCTAGAGATTCTTCAATTATGGAATATGGGGAAACTAAAGGGGCTTCCGAGTTTCAGACGTTTATCAAATTTGACTGTGCTCAAGTTTGGCAAGTGTGGTATGAGAGAGCCACCGGATCTTACATCTTGTGTCATGTTGGAGGAGGTTTACTTTTTCACACTGAAAAACTTAGAAAGGTTTCCCAAATTCTCATCACTGAGGAAGTTGAAGAACTTGAGTTTATATAATTGCAGGAGGGTTCGAGATCCTCCTGATATTGGAGGATGCCATGAATTACAGGTGTTTCATCTGCTATACAACGATAATATCAAAGGACTTCCAAAGTTGGACGGGTGCCCGCGATTAGAGGAAATCAAAGTGAGTTGGCATTGTGAGGACGAGGTCACATATGATGGAATTGATCCCCACAGCTGGGAAATCGATGACGATGATGAGTCTTGGCTGGAGCATTTCAAATGTGAGATCTTACCAGGCATAAGTGATGTAAGTTTGCCAGAAGCATTGAAAGAGCTGCAGTGGCTGAAGGGCAAGACAATGTTGGTGAAACGGTATTTCCGTGGACTGAAGCTCTATTACTCTCTCACAGCTCCATATGAATTATATGTGCGAAGGCAGCTCTCGGGGCAATCAATGGCAGGAGCAGTTAGAGTTCGTGAAGAAGCGGGTGAAAGTTCAGAGCGTTGTGGCCACAATTTTATTACTCTGAGATCGACAGATTGCAAAGTAAGGGCTTTCCCGACGCTGGGCAGAGTGTGTGAACATCGTGATTGGTTGAATAGGGTGCAGGAGTATTTTGATATTGCTTGCACAAGTGCCACTTCGCCAGCTTAAAATGGTTTACATGGAAAAAAAAAAGAAGGGATTACATTGACTATTCTTATAACTTTAGATTTGAAGTTAAAGTGTATGGTGTTGCATTTTTTTTATTCCATTGCTTTTAATCAGCAGCAAGACAGACATAACACAAAAGGGGGGAAAAAAATTATATATATTGTAATGGTTAAAAAAATGTATATCAATGATTTTAAGATTTGGATTTTAATTGTAATGATTAGTTTTATAAATAATAATATAAATTTGTGTGAGTTTAGTTTATAATTTGATTGTATTATGATTTTATCATCTTAAATTAGATTTACAAGTATAAATTTGGTGTGGACTTGATCTAAATCATTTATATAATTGTAAATTTGAATTTCAAATTTGATAATGTTGAATATTTTTGTATCTACTTGGACACTTCACTAGCTATTGTAAGGGTATCTAGCACAAATATGAGTTTTGAGTTTTAGTTGTGATGATTTATTTTATAAATAATAAACTTTTATGTCAATTTGGTTCACAAATTGATTTTATTGCTATTTTATTATTTTTTATTTATTTTTTGAGAGATTAGTTACACTCATTATATTATATATTCACTATCTTAGATTAGTTTCACTAGTACAAATTTGGTGTGGACTTGATCTAAAATCATTTCTATAATTGTAAATTTGATGGTGAAATTTATTTATGCCTTATTGGACACTTCACTAGTCATTGTGAGGTTAACTAGCACACATTTGTGTCGATATGTTTGGTATGGTGTTTTTTTAAAAAGATATCCATTATTTCACTCATAAACATTCTTAGTTAAACTAGGATTGCAATAAGCGATATAAGAGAATCACATAACATTCATTTTAGAACAAAACATTCACATACACAATCCTAGCCCTATTGCAAACCCATTTAAATTGTTATTAATCATTGTTAAGAATTCATTAAATTAATCATTCAGTGCTTGTAAGCACAATTACCTTATTACTTGATCTAGCTATGAAAAGGCCAAAGTAAACAACTTTAGCAATTAGATTTGTACTAGCTCATTTATGAGTGAATGTCTCAATTCAATTTTGTATGCATGGAGATCAAGTTGGGAAACACAAAACACATGTTAGTTTGCATGGTTAATTTCTTCCACTTTATTCCTATAAATATAAGTTTAAATTTACACACAAGTTTAGTTTTGTGCAAAAAAAGATTAGGTCCTCAAGTGTAAATTTGAACTAAAGTAAAACACAAGAAAGTAAAAAAAATCTAGAATAATTTGATTGAGTAGTCTTAAAAAATTAATACCATAATAAATCAATTCCACACATCTTAAATATATTTTTTCATTTCTAAAACTTAAAATTAAATGACAATTTAATTTGATATTCATGAATTGCATTTTTCATATCTAAGTTAATGGTGTAGGGGCACCAAGAGCACAAGGAAGAACCATGACCAATTTTTGGTCAAAGCATTCAAATATTTGTAATAAGGCCATGTCAAGGCCATGATTGTCATTTTTATGTTTGTTTGATGTTATAATATGCATTTGATGTCAATTGTAAGGTCGTGGAGCCATATTGTAACCAATAGACCAACTAAGCCTTGATTGGTCAACAAAGGTCAAAGTTGGTCGAAATGGTCAAGTAGGGTAAAAAATGATTGGAAACATGTTAATTAGTCATTTTTGATATGTTGGTAGGGGTTTGTGGCAATTAGAAGTCATTTGGGTGAAAAGTGTAAAAATTGCAAAAAGTTGTTTGACAACTTTTGCATTTAACAAGTTGTCAAATTATGTTTAATCAACCAACCGCCTTGGGGGTCAGTTGCATAAGTTAAAAAATAATTATAAATGCATATATACCCCTCGTTGGGTTGGGTGTAGGAAGAATGGTGGAGAATGAATAAATTTTGAATAAAACAAAGCCATTTTCATGTCAATTCCAACAATTCTTCAATGACAATCACGTATAACTTGGTATGATGGATGTATCTTGATACAAATACAATTTGAGAATGTAGAATGATGGATTATTTCTCAAATGAAACAAATTTCAATATCATCCATGTACATTGGGAGATCCAACTCATTTTGAGAAAACTATGACAAAACCCTCATATTCAAGGGTATGAACACAAATTTGTTTATATCTTGTGCATTCCCAATTGTAAAGCTCTGATTCTTTGGACTTTGATAGTATATTTAACACTCTTTTTTTTTGTTTTTGGTTTAAGACTAATTGATTATGTGTGGAGAAAGACTTAGCAAGCCTTAGTGGAAGAACTCAATGAAATTCATTGACTATGAGAGTGTTTCTCATTATTTTGGGATTATTTGATCAGATGAATGATTAAAATGAATGTATTTACTTGAAGGAATCTTAAATGAAGTCTATTAAATATTTTATGTGCATTGGAACAAAAAAAAATCATCTTTGATTGGAGATCATTGTGACTGATTGCATGATCTTTGTTTTTTAATTTTTTCATGACAGTCAGAATTAGTCTCGAGAAACATGTCTTAACTCTCATTCTAACCAGTGAATCATTACAAATTTATTAAATGATGTGGGTATCCTAGTTATCTTCATCCTCACATGAGATATTGGAAAAATAATGTCTAGTTTGGAAGTTATTAGTTACAGAGTGCAGGTCTATAAAATTGGCAGTGTGATCATACTTTTGTAGATACATATGTGGAATGTCTAAGTGTAAGTACATTTGTCAAATACAAGTTGATGAGCATGGTGAATTTGTGATTAGAAAATTCCAAGTAATCAGAGGTGTTTGATAGAGTCATATGTTGTTTGTGAAAGGGATTGATGGGGAAGATGGTCATCCCAAGGGTTGATTATGAGAAAATGAGTATGAGTTGTTGAGAAGTACAAGGGTAGGGTTGCATACAAGGGAGAAGTTGTGAGAAAGGGGAGTTTGTTGATTTTCTAAAGGAATTTTTAAGGGCATGGAAGTCCTTTTTGGGTCTGAGATGGAGTGTTTGTGTTGAATGTTGGGAGAAGATTGTAGAGAGTTTTAAACCTTGTTGAGTTGCCTCATTTGTCAAGTTGTGAATATTGAATGGAGTTGGGTCAGGAAATACACTTGGAGTGTGTGTTGGTGTAGGATGCTTTGCATCAGTTAATTATTTAATTTTAAAATTAATCTAGATATTTTTATAGTGTAATATATCCCTTGCATTTACTTGCTAAAAGAATTATATAAATAATTATAAATATAAATATAAACTTATTAAATATAAAAATCATTAATAATTTCCTTCCCAACATAGAAGCATTCTCGTAATAATGTCTTTTAGTAATTTCTTTTTGTTAAAGGTTCTTTCTCATGGTATTAAAGAATTTTTATATAGTTTTTAATTCCTTTTATTTTTAGTATAGATAATATATTATTTTTTATTTAGAAAAATACATATAATTGAATAAGTATGAAAAGATAGAACAATAAATTAAATTTTGTACATTTATCATATTACTCCTTAAATTGAGATAAAGTGGAATGTCCACTCTTCCACTTGATTTTTTTTCTTTAGATGAATGATGTATGATTCTAAAATGTGCTTGCATATGTAAATAGCATGATATTAATATTATTATTTGTTGTATCAAACGTAGGATAGCATGTAGTTAAGATATGAAGAGATGACTAAAAAAAATGAGGGTAAAGGCCTTCATTAATAGATTCTTATTCTAGTACAAATGGAAGATCAAGATGCAATATGTGATGGAGGATTGATATTTAGTGAGGGGAATGGGGATTCAATCTTCTAATTGTGAGGAAATTATGATCATGCCTAGTTACATTCAATCCATTTCTTACATAACCCATGAGAGACAAGCATGCATAAAAACTTCCAAAATTAACATTATGCAATGATAAAATAGAAAAACCACAAGATAACACAAAATATACCATGGGAAAACCCTCATGAGGGAAAAACTCAACCTAAAAAATCATCCATACTCCATTAAATTGTTTAGCCATAAAGCAATATAAAGAACTTATAGAGTTATATTGAATACTCTTGAAATATCAAGCCATCTAATGCATTCTCATGTGTCCAAGAATTTATACACACATCCCATGTCATGCTTCACAAATGAAACCTACAAAAAAGACTCAATAATGATAGCCCAAACCACCATTCAATCCAAACCACTAACATGTGTTTATTTTTATAGACACAAACTAACATAAAATACAACTAGTGCTAAAGTAAAATGATGTGCCACAAAACCATACATAAGAAAAATAGAATTGACCCTCTCATTTAATATTGGGTACTAATTTTGTACATTATTAAATATCTTTCCCCAATATAAAATAAAATAAAATATAGTATACCAATGTGACATCCATATTAAATAACTTATCCTAATTTATAATACAACTCATCAAGTGGCCCCAAGAATGGAATCACTGTGGAAACTCCAAGGAACCTCTATGTGTTGCATGCCCATCTAGGTTCTTCTAGGTGTAGCAATACACATAAAAATAAAATTAAAAATAATAAATATTATGCAATGTTTACAACACCTTTTCCCAACATTATGTCACTTCTTATATACATCGCATAAGTGTCAAATAATAAATACATCATCATATCCATACAAGTAACCACATGAATCTCTTTCATATTCTCCCGCTCCATCATGATACCTACAATTCAAAACTAAGTGACCACCATTTCAATCAAGAAATCCTATCATCCTCCAACATACCACCTATGGAACAAAAGGAACAAGCCAATGTGAAGATGCACCAATCCATGAATAAAAGCATATAATCTAATGAGATAATAAAGGTTCTAGGTGATTTTCATAAGGAAAAATTCCACATGATCTGAAATGACATACACAACATATTCCAATACAGCCAACTATACATATCCTAGGTATAAATAAGATCAGTAAACTCATACCAACATATCAACCCATAAACTACAATCATGCTCCCTATGTCAAAACCTATCAATGAAGTACCTACACATCAAAGAAATGTCAGAATAATTGACAGGGGGGATGAATCAGTTAAATTAGTTATCCTACAGTCCTAAACTCCCAGATGTACTTTTCAAATCTATTTCAAAAAATTATTCAACTCGGTAACATAAAATATCAATCTGTCTGTTCACTTTGCCGAATACCAGTAATTATCCAAACTGTGATTACTGATTAAATCAACTATGCAGTATGTAAAGTAAAACAATCATAACAAATAAGACATAACACAATGATTTAACATGGAAACCCTACTAAGGGAAAAACCACATGGGACCGGTAACCCAAAATAATTCACTCTTCTAAAGTGAGCTCGGTTAGGAGCCAACCTTGTTAAAGGTTATAATGCACACTGTTAGGTGTGACCTAGTTAGAGGATTTATCACTAATAGTTAACTCTTGACCAGCATTCACTATGGGGTCAACAAGATAACAATTTACATTCATTGATTGTCATAGGGTAATATAATAAGACTATTAAGTCCACTCGGTTAAGAGATTTTGTTGAATCAATGGTTAAATTGATACAGTTCTGATCTGATTCAAATACAACTCAATTGAAAATATTCAGATCTATGCTATGCTCATAAAATCATCTGATCATTAATCAATTCACTTCCTCAATATTTCTCAACTTACTTCACTCAGTAAATAGTTCTCTGACACTTGGTTATGTCTACAGCTTGATTCTTTCTGTAACCAATTTGATCAGGAATGCATGAATACAATCTCCACATGAAATCTCTACAGTCTCTATTTGTTCGACATGTTTCAATAATGAAACTCATGTCTCTTAAATAGACAAGTAAATCATTTTCATATCAGCCATCTAATTTTACCTCTTAATCTCCTTCATCCATTTTGCCACTACAACCTTCCTCAGCAGATGTGTCCTTAACAGTTTCTATCTCATCCTTTAGATCATCTCTGAATTATGTTAGTCATGGATCTTATAACCAACTTCATCGTTTACCTCAAAATCATAACAATATCCAACTCATCAATTTCAGTCAGTTGTTCTTAGCATTTAATGTTTTCATCCATACTCATTTAATACTGAATGCGTCAGTGATAACTAACTAGGTTATTATTGTCACTCAGTATACACTGCACAGGCTCAGTGTATACAAAAGTCTTCAATTACTAACCAAATTAACTTGTTCAAATCAAAACTCTTCTTCATAATAGATTAATGTAACATGCTCAAGTCAACAATATAAAGCCATAGAATCATCAATAAGTTACCCACTGTTTACCTTATCCAAGTATTTTTCATATATCCATCTTTTCCTTATGTAGATATCTTATTTCTTCATCTTTTCTCCCTTTTTACAGATGTTCATATGTTTTTAACTATCATGATAAATACTGTCAAAACTAGTTGACATCAATGACAACATATTTACTGATTTAATCATCTTACATATCACTTCAGTAGCTTGGTGATCTCTAATCACTTTTCGTTCAGTTCATCTAGATATTCAATCAATTGTAGATCATCAATCTCTCCCTTTGGCATTGATGGCAACAAAAACAATATGAAATATGTCATACACATACCAAACATGTATTCTAAGACTATGTAGGTAAATGTTGTAGCTCGGTAAGATCTCCCTAGCTTGATATGTAATATGTTTAATCACTACAAAACAAATAGCATTCCATGCAGACTCTCCCTGTGGATTCGATCTTTTTCACTTCTCAGATTCTTTCTCCCATATATGTTCTCAGCAACAGATATTTCAATATGAAGTTCCTCTCCCTTTTTGTGTTCTCACTAACTAATTTTTCATATGCAGTCTCTCTACCTTTGACAACAATGCCAAAGAAAATAAATAGCTCTTCAGTAGCCAAGTAATTCTTTGTTGTTCGGTCCATATCTAGTACCTTCATGTACTGATAAACAATTCTCTATTCCAACTTCTACAATCTTTCACAACCTTAGAAAACCTAAAGTGTGAGCTATGTGCATCAACATGAATGATTTTATGATAAAGTATAGGTTGATGCAACCTCCTGATTACCTTAGTGGCTGATAGATAGGGGACAGACCCCTACTCTAGTCCTTAAATACTCAAATGTGTCCTTCGGTAAGGGTTTGG
Organism: Chamaecyparis obtusa; assembly: GCA_027943335.1. Taxonomy (NCBI): domain Eukaryota; kingdom Viridiplantae; phylum Streptophyta; class Pinopsida; order Cupressales; family Cupressaceae; genus Chamaecyparis; species Chamaecyparis obtusa. The sequence continues at coordinate 2,806,161 of BSBK01009712.1, forward strand.
TAAAAATATCAGCAAGTTGTTCTTTAGATTTTACAAATTCTAGTTCCACCTGCTTCTCTTGAACTTTTTCCCTTAAGTAGTGATACTTAATAGATATATGCTTTGTTTTTTAATGCATCATCAGATTCTTGGAAATATTTATAGCACTATTGTCACAATATATAATCACCAGGTCATTGATTACCTCATTCATTCCTTCCAACACTTGTTGTATCCAAGAAATATTTGAACAATTTGTAGTAGTAGCAACATACTCTGCTTCAGCAGTAGACTGAGAAATGCATGCTTCTTCCTTGCTTATCCAAGTCACAATCCTTTCTCCTAAAAAGAATGCTCCACTGGTTGTGCTCTTTTGGTCATCAATGTTTCCAACCCAATCTGCATCTTTATAAACTCGGAGTTCATATTTGCCTTCCTTTGTGTACCATAAACCATAGTCTTCAGTCTTCTTCAAGTATCTCATAATTATTTTAATAGAAACCATATGTGAATCCTCAGGATTGGCAGAAAATCTTGCCACAATCCCAACTACATGTGCTATATCAGGCCTACTGTGTACCACATACATCAATTTTCCAATCATTGATCTGTATAGTGTCTGATTTACCTCTGTAGATTCATCACATTTTTCCAACTTACATCCTGTTACCATCGGTGTTCCTACCGGTTTTGAATCTTCCATGCCAAAAGTCTTTAACACTTCTTTAATGTATTTTGATTGAGTGATGAAAATGCCATCATTCTATGGTATAATCTGCAAACCTAGAAAAAATTTAATCTCTCCAAACATTGACATCTCAAATTCCTTTCTCATTTCATCAGCAAAAGTTTTGCAAATCAGATCATTTCCACCAAAGATTATGTCATCAACAAAAAATTCAGCAATCAAAATATTATCATCAGATTCTCCTTTCATGTAAAAATTCTTGTTTTCACTAGTCCTTACAAAGATAATACTGATAAGATAAGCATGTATTCTTTCATACCATGCCCTCGGTGATTTCTTCAGTCCATACAAATCTTTGTGCAGTCTAAATACCATGTTCTTCTAATTTGGATCAACAAAACCTTATGGTTGTTCTATATATAGGCGCGACCAAAACTTATTCACTAAGTCGACCTATAACTAATTAAATAAAATGCTTCCAAATGAATTATCTCAAGCATGTTTACATACAATAAGATTTACATGTTTACAACACATTTACAATAGGAGCATAGCCTTAACAAAATAATATTATAACCACTAATCAAAATACTTCATGTCGGTTGCATGCTCTATTTTTTTATGCTGTTTACTGACTGTCACTTCAACTCGATGTAACTTCTTCATACTAACTCATTTGATCATATGCTCTTAGACTTAGCATGATTACATACTCAAAATCTTATCTTCAAGGGCACATGCCAAAACTTGGTCATACGCATGTGCCCTGATGCTATGTTCATCAAGTGCTTCACTGACTGTCCTGTCTTCCATACTTAGCCAAATTCTGATCTTATGAGTAAGTGCACTGACACCAAAACTCCATATGACTTTGTTACCATAATGAAAACACTAATCTTAGTCATATACACTAGTATAGTCAACTTGCCAACAATCTCCCCCTTTGTCATTAATGGCAACAAAGGAATATGGCGAAGTTGCTAAACTACATCTTTACAAAAAATTTCAAAATTTTTTCTAACATATATCCTTATCTTTTTCTATACATCATATACTTTATCTTATTTCTCCCTTCTACTATATACTCTAATCCCCTTTATATCATATACACTACTCCATATTTCTTTATCCTTCTACTACTCCATATTACTCTACTCCCCCTTTGACATTAATGACAAAGGTGCTCAAAAATGAAACTTCAAGTACTTACACAGTGATTACATTTGGGTATGCAATCTTGAGGTTTTGGATCTCTTGCTGCCAAAATGCCTTGAGTGCATCTACTACCTGGAGATGAGCGCATAGTGCATAAGTTAACTTCTCCATCTTCTCTAATTCTATATAGGGGCCTTGATCATAAGTCACAATAGTGGTGTCTATCTCTTTGATATTATGATTGAGTACATCCAATGAGGGCACAAGTGCATGCCTTAAATGTGCTTTCCTAGCCCTTATCTTAGCCATTTCTTGTGCTGCCTTCTCAATCTTATCCAATTGTCCTTGGTAGACATTATTGCACATATTTATATATGTGGAGGGATCTTCTACTGATTTCCTTACTGATTCCATCATAGATTCTATTTCCTGAATCTTCTTGGAAAGGTTTGCAGTCAGTTTGTCTTTGTTCATAAAATCAACAATTATTGTCCTTCCTTTTGCTGCTATCTCCTTTAACAATGCTTGACCAACCTTAAGAGAATTGAGGTCAAGTGCAAATTTATCTGCCAATTCATTCAACCTCTTCTTAAGATATTTCTCCTCTGTAATTTTGGATGTTGATTCCTCAAGACTTGAGAAATTTTCTTTGAAGCATGTCAAGATGGTGCTGACATCATCTACTAAATGTACACTTGATACTTTCTTGTCCTCAGGTAGCAGACTATTTAGTATGCTTACTAACTCAAAAAATAATGGGCTCCTCATTACTTGTTTCTCCTTTTCTTTCTCCGTTCCTAACACACTTATTTTTATTAGGTCTTCTTCTCCCCATGAGTCTAAACTTGTTGTGTCAGGGGTCAAACTTGACAGCAATGAAACTGATGGCTTGGGAGTGATGAGTGTGTTGTCCATGATTTCATTATTTACCTTCACTAGAATTTCAATAGAGGGTTTTTCTACAATTTCATCTTCTTTCTTCTTCTTCTTCTTCTTCTTCTTCTCCAGTTATGTCTTCAATCTGCACTTCTTCTTGCTTAGGAGATTCATTAGAGCATAGAATCTCTACTTCCTCAGTGCTTACAAATGCTTCCTCAAACTTGTCCAATTCATTTTTTATTTCCGCTCTTGATATTTCAACATTATCAATCATGATAGTATCATCCTTAGCTTCAGCCATGGGCGCAGACTCCTATGGACCTATCATTGGTGCATTAGGGATCTCTGATTCCTTGGCTTTCTTAGATGGAACTTGGGTTGCAGGCGCAGTAGGAGGATACATGTGTCTTTCCAAGAACACCTTTTCAAATGCCTTTTCTGTCTCTTTTACAACCAGGTCATAGTCCTTATTCATAATTTGTAGGGTTATCAGCTTGGTTCTTAGGGGAGGCTTCACCAAATCTAACAATAATGTTTTCTCTTAAACTGAACACATAGGGAGGTTATCATCTAGTGTCTTTTCCCTTATTCTGAAATCTTCTTCAATTGCTTGTCTCTTTAGAGAATCGAGTATATTCCATACTTGGTCAGGAACAACTGTCTTAAATTCCAATACAGTCTTCTTGAACTTAATCATATGTTTTATTATCATATTGGGGATCTCTGATTTGTCTATCTCATGGTATTTATCATAGAACTTAGAAATTTGATCAATTATGCCTTCATCTACAACTCTAGTTCTCAACACTTCAACATTTGGTCTGAATCCTACCTCAGGAGGTGCTTGAGAGTTTATGCCTTTGCTTCTTGTTGTCCTTGATGATGGGTGGCTTGTGCCAGTCTTTTTCTTCCTCTTAGGTATCCTGCTAGACTCAAGAGGTGGTGTGGACTCCATATCAATAGTAGGTGTGGGAGCAGGAGTGTTTTCTTCCATTTTTATCTCCTTCTCCTTAGGATCATCAGTCTTCTCTATTTTCACTTCTGAAGAGGGTGCACTCTCAAGTTGCATTGCAATCTTGGCTTCCCTTACCTTATCTGTGTCTGCTTGAGTGACACCATGAATTTTTAGTATCTTAGAGGTGATCTTTGATGTTTTTCTCTTTGTAGCTATGTTGTACAAGACTAAATCTACTTGTCTTTTCTTCTCCTCATAGGTACCCCATCTTGGCTCATTAGGATCTTTTGGTGCAAATAATAGAACTTGTGCATAAGCTTCCAGAATGTGTTCCTCCACTTCATAACCAAGTGGATGAATCCACTTAGTTCTAGGTTCTACTGCTTCCATGCATGTGATATCCGTCTCTACCATAAAACATATGCTATCCTTATACTTCTCCACAATACTCTCAAGTATCCTATACCTTCTCTACATCTTTATTTTGAATGTCTTGATCTCCAATTCTATGTAATCTTTCAAGGTGCTCTTAGATGATGCCTTGAATAAAATTTGTGGCATTGTAGGCAAACTCTTATCAAGGTAAAGATTTGATACTTTAACAACAATATGGAAGTACATATATATTATTAGTGACCCAAACTTGAATATCTTTCTTTTATCATCTTAATAGCCCTTAAGTTATCCATCAATTGTGTGCGCAAGATCTCATGCAAGTTGAACTCTCCATTTTCCTTCACTATTGTGATAGCTGCAAAAATAGTAGTTGCGGACACACTATTTACTCTATTTGCATGTTGGAACTTATAACAAAGTATCATAGACATTAGCTTTATGTCCTTCTCCTCTATCGACTTGATTGTCATGCCATGCTTATCACTGCAGGACTTACAGGATTGCTCGACTAATTTCCTAACATCCTTACTGGTAGGAACAATGGCACCTATCTTAGGTAGTCTTGTCATCTCATGAATGAGATCTGTAGTTATCTGAATAGTGACTTCTCCAATCCAAAAAAAATCATCATGTATTCTGCTAAGCAATATCTTAATCCATTCAGATTCATAGAACTCATATGCAGTCACATACTCTATGATAGGGTTGTTTTCTAAGTGCATGAACTCATCTAGGAATGTCATGTTTAGTATCATCATTGATTCTAGGTGTGACCTAATCCTATCCAGTCCTACAGGTTCCTTCTTGTAGTAAATGTATGCACATATGTCTTCTACGTGCATAACTCCCATCGGAGTCCTAGAGAATGCACCTTCCAAATCATATAAGACTGACTTAAAGGGATGCTTCTTGAAAATGTATCTCTTCCTTTTAGCAACATCAAACACAATTGGAGTGGCCATTACTTGATCAATCACTCAAATAGGTTTCCAAAGGGTTTCTAAACCATCGCGACCGAACAAGGGTTTCATAACAATCTTAACTTCCTTCTGCTGATGAAATCAACTGCAATCCTTCAACGCAACTGGTTGATCTCTTGTGCTCTCCAAAGGCTCAAAATTGAATAAAAATGTGAGAATAATAGATCTTCGGTGGTTAATCAATCAACTTTCTTCCATTAATGCTTGTCGCGTAAACATAGAATGCAACAGAGAATTACGATCTTCATTTCTGCTATCAATCAGGCAGTGTGTTCTTGCATACTACATCAAATAGTATCCAAACTGGTATAACCAAAGGCACATAATATAAGGGTGAGTATTGTTGAGCGTCATTTTTACACAAGAAAATAGCTAGGAATTTACGTAAGCAAATTCCCCTCTTGGAAGACTGATGTGAATCAATCTCAAGGTTCCTTTTGGGTTGGGTCTCAACCGCTTGGATAGCTCAACTGAAGACAAATGTGAATCTGTTAACAAGGAGGCCTTTTCTAGTTCGTATCTTAAAAAAGGTTACAAAAAAAACTTCAAAATACCACAATATTTCTCTTTTTAGATTTTTAGATTTTAGAACAAAAGAAATGTTAATCTAACTAATCTACTGTAATTGATTTGCATAGAAAAGTAAGGAATAGGGTAACAATAATTTGAAGGAAATTATTGAAATGAAACTAATGGACATAAACCAACACCACACTACTTTGTGAATCAAAAGATCGAGAAGATGAGAAAACCACAAAACAGAGATCAGAATAAATCACAATCTTCAGCTAAGCAAATGCAATCATCAATAGAAATGAATGCAGACATATGATAAGCCAAAAATCATCGAATCACAAATCCACCACAAATGTGCACACACATGAGACAAGTTTATCTTTAAAGCACCAAAAGGGAAATCTTCTCGATGATTTGTCACAACAAAGAAATATAACACCAACAAACACCGAACTAAGAATTGCAAATTTAAAACCACCACACAATCAATTTGCTCTTTGAAATAAATAAATGAGCAATTCACACATTCATAAATCTCACAAAGATAGAAGAAATATCACACTATGGTTGAAGCACCAACTATATGTATTGAATTAATGATCAAATCCGACCCTAGTTACATTGAGTTCTTACAATTTATAAAGTTGTGCTCTCAATTTCGTAGCTAGGGTTTTGGCTGCATGAAACTTAAAAATAAATATAAATTAGAGATTACATGAAATAAAATATGTCTAAAACTAATTGAAACTACCCTAGCACAGAATTAAACCTCGTGCATTGCAAAAATTAGAGAAAATCCTGCCCTTAAATGGCTCAAAACATAGTTGGGACTCATGCTAGCTCTTGATAAAACTTCATGTTCCAGCCCTTAATCCTTTGTTATAGCTTCCTCATGTGGAATCAACTGAAAGAGGCTCCAAAATCATGTAGAAATGATCCCACAAAAGAAGTCCAGTTGACTGAAAAATCAATTCTGAGATGATTGAAGTCGAGTGGCAGATGTGCCCAAAAATTACGAATCCCGATGATTGCCCCAAAAAAATACAACTCCAAAATTGACTAAGTGTCAAATGCTCTTTTCCTATGTTTTAGACTTCAGACTTTCGAAGGCCGAAAATTCTCTAGGGCAGAAATGCCAAAAAATAGGGTCCTAAAAAATGGCTAAGTACAAAACTGCCTTTTCTCTGCACCAAAATTTAGATAAGTCTAAACTGGACGCTTACTGACTTGGGAGTATTTCTAGATGGGCCTTGTGGAACCTATCCATAATTTCTAACACCTCTTCAAAGTCATCCATTTTGACCCATTCGAGGAGTTCTTGTTGTTTCTTTCAGAAGGCAACCAACTCCAGTGCGAACCCTTGTATCTCCTCTTCCTAAGATAGCATTTTTTGGATCTACTCCTTCTGATAAAACATCTGCTGCAGGTCCTCTTTTGTTTTGACTCCTCTGAATATACTTAAGTATTGATTGATGATGACATTTACAGAATGCATGGTTTTTTCATCATCCTCATCGTACAAGTGTAAGTCCAATCCATCAAAGAACTTATGCATCTCCTCTAGAAAAAGAAGACTATCATCCCTCCTTTTATCCATCCTTTTGAACACCTTTTCAAAGCTCCTGTTATATCCTGGATCCATTTCTCAAAATTTTCCATCTCTGACCCTTCATATATCTTCACCAAAACTTGGAAGCACTGCTTCTGAATTACTACAAGGTCATCTGGTGCCTTCTACCACTTCAGAATCTTCTCCTCCATACCATCCTCTTCACTCATGATCTCTACTAGGGATGTGATTCCTTGAAGAATACCTCAGAAGGGCCTCAAAATCTTCTTGAGAGATTCCTTAGAAAACTCCTCAAAATTGGCCTTCCAATCCACACAAGCCTATACAAAAGAATGTGAAATATATGTATTTACTTCACCCATCTTCTCCAAAATGGCCTATAATGAGGCCTCAGGGTTATTAGGGTCAATGGGACCCGTTATCTTAAGAATGAGCTTCTTCATGGCCTCATTCTACTCCACTAGCAACTTTATATTCTCTTAATCCTTGTCCATAAAATCCAGAGCATGCTTCAACCCCAGGGTGGCTAGAGTTTTACATTCCTCTCTTATTGGCTCTCCCAGATCTACTTCCTCCAGCACGTAGTTTTCTGGGGTGACTTTAGTTGTACTGATGCTCATTGTAGGGACATCCACATAAGCCTTCCACCTACCCACTTGGTCTTGTGTACATATGATAGTGTCCTTGCTCGGGTGCTAGATCCAGCTTGATGGAATGCTCACCCTAATGCCACCATATCTATTTCATCATCAGTGTATACCTTGGTCTTTGGCTGAATTTCCTTTGTGAACCAAGTGGGCTTTGAAAAGGCATTGAGGGGTTCATAAGGAGCTTCTAGAGTCAAGGCCATCACAGGGTGTTCTACCTCCATTTCTTCATGACTTTCCTCTTCCCCTCCTCCTATTTCTTGTTCTTACATTGCATTCAACTCTCCCTCCTCATGTGCCTGCTCTTCCTCATTTTTTTTCTCTCCTTCATCAACTTGTTTTTCTGACCCATCCTGCCCTTCTGATAGCATTTCATCAACTGTCTATGTTTCTTTCTCGGGCTCTTGGGATTCTTGTGCTACTACTTCATTCTGAACAAGTGGTGGAGCAAGGGCAACAAAGGGAGTGGGTGAGGGCATTGGTGTAGGAGGTGGAGTTAGCATGGGAATATGAGAAGGTGGAGGTTGTGGAGGCAATGGAGTGGTTTGGACTGGAGGTGAAAGTGGAGTGGTAGGTGGTGTTTGATGTGGAGGAGGGAGAGGATTTTGATGCATAAGTGGTGATGGAGGTGGAACTAGGTGTGAAACTAAAGGAAATTGTGCACCTATATCCTCCTTAGAGGTGACACCTATAGAAGAGTCCCATCTTGACTCTGTGGTTTCCTTCTAGACCTCAGCTGCAACTTCCTCAACTGAACTTTGAAAGTCACGTGGGACTTCCTTTCTCACCTTGTCATGGGGACTAGTGAATTATGTAGGGAAAGAATCAAAAGACACTGACTGTCCTGCAGCTGGAGCCTCTTGCTTAGTTTTCTAGAAACCATGAAGTCCCTCAAATGATGAGATGTCAAATTCATCATCACATAGAGCGTCAAGATTTATGGGCTCTCCCTGGGTTGCTCCTTTAGCATCCTCTTGATCATCTTCCATTACTCTTATTTTCTCCTAGGATCTTGTAGACCAGGTTCTTCTTTTGAGGGGAACTGATCCATAATATCCTCCTCTTCATCATCCTCCAAAATAGTGTCCATCTAAGTAGGCATTGAGCCTTTCTTCCTCTTGTATACATTCCCTTTAATCACCCAAGCCGGCCTAGGTTCTGTTACCTTGAATCTTGGGGGATTATTTGTTATACTTGGAGGCTTGGGACCACTAGAAGAAGGAACATCCAGAGGTGCTATACTCCCTCTCATTCTAGTTTTAGACACCTTTGAATGAGTAGTTGAGCCATATTCTCTAGGACGCTCATGCCTATAAACCATCTCTGGCTTTTGTGGTGTAACCTCTTTAAATTGTGGCTTCAACACTTTCTCCCCTTTCTTTTTCTTCTCTTTCGAAGGCTACTCTAGTTGCTGCTTCATTGGTACAAGCTCCATAGGAAATGGGTGAGTGACCCATGCCGTAGTTCATTTTGATGACATGCCTGGCCATGAAATCAATATCATCATTTTCATCTCTATCAACCTCTACATTCAGAATGGCCTTGGTATATACCTTGTCCAGATTGTAAATGGGATCCAGGACATCCTCGAAATTAGTTACATTCACCTTTGGAGGGATCTTCAGTAATAGAGCGGTCTGCGCCAACTCCAAACTCATCTGGTAGTAGTCACAGATCCTGACTTCATAGTCATCTACACAATTCATCCAATGGTCTTCAATATGTGGCTCATGTACATAATGCCTTCTCATTATGTGACTATATATATCAATTGGATCAAAATAGGCTCTTATTGTGTGCTATAAATGTGTCACACTTCTATGAATCATTACATGCAAGGAAACTCAAGAATGAGCCCTCACAAATCGATCCATAGCTCCCTAGGCATGGAGTGCAAGGGTTTTTAAGAATGCTCTCAGCTAGAGCTATTTAGCCAATAACCTTGCTAGTAAACCATGCAATGGGAGATTCAATGAAGACAAGGGCAAGAATGCCAATATCCTCAAGAATCAAGAATGAAAATGCAATGCAATGCTATGCTAGAATGGAAATGCAAGCTAAGCTATGGAAATGAAAGATGCAAGTATTACAAAGCCTCCTAGTTAAACTAGATGAATTAATCTAAAGCATAAAGGAAATCTAAGCTAAGAATGCCATGAAAATGAAGCTACTATGCAAGAAATGAAATCTAACTATGAAGCAAGAAAGCCATGATGATGCAAGAATGAAGACAAGAAGATAGAGTGTTGATGAAGATCCAAGATGAATGCCAACAATGCTCCAAATCTTCAAACCCTAGATGCAAGAATGTCTCCAAAAGCTCCAAGATGACCTAGAAAACCTGTAGCATAACAATAGCATAAAAATTATGTGTGTGCAAATGAGGAAGAGAGCTCTCCTTTTATAGGGAATGAAAAAGGAATGGGCCATGGAGATTAAGAGGCAAAAGATTTAATCAACGGTGGAGCTTGAAAGAGGAGCAATCCATGTGCACAAGTATCCTCCAATAGGAAAATAAGAGTTGACTTTTGTGTCCATATGAGACAAAAAGTGCTTTTTCCCTTTTTATAAAATAAGAATAATGCTTTATTTGTGCAACTTAGGATAAGAGGAAAAGTGGAGGATTTTTATTTATTAAAAGGGGAGGAAATATTCCTTTTAATAAATAAAGACTTAGGATAAGATGGTTAGCCCATAGAAAATAATCGAATAAATGATAGAGCTAGGATTTGATCAAGAATAAGCAATTTATGATTTAGCAAAAGGGGTTAATAGTCTAGGTGACCATTTTTAGGTGTATACATTTGCCCCTCTTTGACTAATGTGTGATCGATCTGGGAACACATGTAGTCAAAGAATAGATCAGCCAAGAAGGCAAGCAGACAACCAAGAAAGCAAGCAATAGCAATTTTGACAGATGTGAGATCGATTTGGGATCACATGCAGTCAAAGAATAAAATAGCCAAGAAGGAAAGCAAGTAGCCAAGAAGGCAAGAAGATAGTGATCTGACTCCAAAGAATGAAGTACAGAGAGATAGAAAATCCTGCATGGTCAGCCTGGTAGTGACAGTACTGAACACTTAGGAAAGAGATAGCTAATAAGATATGATATGTCTGCCCCCTCGGGATCGAAAGTGAAATCCAAGTAGAGGGAAAGCAGAAGCAAGAGCAGCATGATCAAATCACTAGAAATCATAATCGAAGAAAGAGAACAGAATAACCATCAAGCAGTGAAGATATGCCCCACACATGGGACCCGAGGCACGAACCAAGCGGTCCCTCAACCCGAAAACACCATGGAGGGGAAGAATTTGAACTTGGGATTTGAAAGAAAGACTAGAAGGTTGAAAGAGATGGGGATGAAGAGGTTATGATGCCCCAGCGAAGATCAAAGGATCAGGCCTCAAAAGGTTAGCCAACTGTGCAAAAAAGGGAGAAAGGGTCAAGGTGAACTCGGATTTCGGTTTCGATCCCGAAATGAAAGGAAAATGATGTGATATGAAAGACAAGAAGGTGAAAGACATGATCGGGAAGAAGCGAAAGGTGAGCGCAGTTGATTAACAAGTCCATGAAAAATGAAAGGAGAGCTCTCTCCATATGCAAGATGCAAAACTAAACTAACATGAACCTAAGAAATGCAAGCTACATGAAAAGTGGTTTACTTGAAAGGTTACAAAGCCAATAGACATCTAATATTCATCATCGAGCGTTATTGGTAGCGTCGCAAGATCATACAATACACACTAGCATAACTATGTGAATATGAATATGATCTTTATCAGATAGGAATGTGGAAATCTCACCTAGGCATCAAAGACATGTAGGTCAAGATGACTAGCACAGTGAGATTACCTAAGTTTAATATAGCAAGATTATACTCGCATCGAGACACAAGGAAAGTCAAGATGGCTACAAGTATGCACTTGCACAAAAATAGTCAAGGATAATACCCTGTCAATCCACAGTGTCAAGTAAGACCAGCATAAATGCTCATGACAGTTAGGATCAACAAAATACACCCACAAGTAGAAAAAGCAATAAAACATGTTCTCATACCCTCAATCTTCTAGCTATGCATCATCGAAAACAATCATAGGGGGAGAACACTCAGCAAAGAAATCATCATAGACAGCATGCAAAGAAATAAATTCAAACAAATCTCAGCAAGTCAAGTGCGTGTGTGTAGGTCATAGAGTCAAACTTTGAGTATCGCATCTGCCAGTGAGAAATATTGCATCATCTAGACTGCAAGTAGGACATCTGATAAGTGTTGAGAAACACTCGACGCTAGGGTAGTGTTGAAAAACATAGTTGAGGTGGTGTTGAAAAACACCATTTGCGAGGTGCCTAAGAAACCCAGACGCACAAAGAGACCCAAGATAAGCTTAAAGCAACATATGCCCCCTAGACTAAGACAAGAATCAATTCCAGGCTAGGAGAGGCAAAGCGAGAAGTGGAGCGAAAGAGCGCCACGCAAGACTGATAGACATAGGTGCAGAGGGTCTCAAGTAGTGCCTGTTTCCAAGTTTTCACCACTTGATAAATTTATTGCAATTTTTTCAGGACTTTTTTATAATTTTTTTGTATTTTTGCTACCAAGGCGCCTGTTTCCAGGTTTTCACCAAGGCACTTTTTCAATTTTTTTTTTGAATTTTTGAATTTTTTGATTTTTTTGTATTTTTTTAGGACTTTATATGCTTTTTAGGATTTTTTCAGCATCATATATGAATTTTTTTGGAGTTTTTTCAGGATCATAAAATATGTACAAAGGATGCCCCAGACAGGAACGGGCATTAAAGATCTGCTTCCTTTGATGTAGAGAACTGATAGGCCCCAGGCCCAAATGCTACAGCTGTGATGATAGGAGGTCTCAACTAGTTTGACCAATAATAACCAGCCCTAAGCAATGTCTGAGTTAGTGGAGGATCATTAGAATGTGATCCACATATGCCATCGTGGATTTCAGCTAGCACTTTTTCTGACTCCTCTATTTCTAGACACCTAAGGAGAGTTCCATCTAGACCCTTCCTATACAAGTCACCAGAGACAAAGGCAAAGTGTAAGGGATGGCGGAAAGAACGGCATGGAGGAGTATGAGGTGGAAGACATGGAAAGATGGTAGGATTGTAAGATTTGTGAGCAGGATAGTGTAATTCATCCACCAGGAACTTGAAGTGAAATTTATGCTTTTTCATTTGTAAGATGGATATCAAAGTAACCAAGGCATTAGCAACTCTTTTCTCATCTTTAGGAATGGGCTGAAGTATAACAGTTATGAGATCGTGCTTGAAGTAATGCACCATTTGTTTGTAGAGAATCAACTTCTCATCTTTTATTTTGGAGTCATTATTTTTGAGCAAATTTTTATCTTTACTTTTCTTAGGTTCGGATACTGCCACAATGTGGTTTTCGCCATCCGACCATTGCTCTTTTCTTTTGACTTGATGACTGTGATGTTTGATTGCTGATTCAATCTTTTTTGTTGCTAGTTCACTGGTGGAAGAAGTAACAGGTGTTGATGCGAGATGAAATGAAGTGACTGGTTCAATAGCATTTATGTGAGGGATTTCATCTCTGGTAACAAGAGAGGTTGAGCCTATAGGGTAGGCTCCAAAAGTAGCTAGATCTAGATTCCTCATAGGAGGACCAACGTAGTCCACTAAGGCAATACGGGGAACAAACTCATCAGATCCAACACAAGACTCATCAACTACGTCAGGATGGTTACTACAAGAATGAACCATATCAACATCCATATCATTAGTAGATATACATTTTTCTCCCCAAAGAAGTGAAGTAGAGGGAAGATCATCTCCCATTTGAACCATAGTGTGTAGCGGTGACTCATCTGTATCTGTGTCTGAATTACTGAGCATGGGAGTATTTCTAGAAGCCTCTTTATAGATCCACTCTTGAATAGCTTGCTCTTCTCTTTCTGCTTCTAAAGGAACAGATGAAGGAACAAAAGTATCAAAGATCACCATAGCAGAAGTGGAAGGCTGCATCTGATCAGAAGGTCTCCCATATGACCTAGGAGAAACAGGTATAGAAGCAAAAGAACCCAGTTTATATTCACCCATACCAAGGCTCATCATCTTAAGTGATTTCTCAGCAGCAGCTAGAGATGTACTAGGATCAACAAAAGGTTCATTATGAGGAACAAATTTTTCAGTAGCAGCAAGAGCATTGATAGCAATAGTATGGTCTCCAGGAATCACAACCTCAGTGCCATTGTATGGAAATTTGACGCACTGATGATAAGTGGAAGGAATAGCCTGCATGTCATGGATCCAAGGACGACCCAAAAGAATGTTATATGCAAGTGGGATGTCCAATACTTGGAAGCTAATATCTTTCGTGACAGGACCCACTCGAATAGGCAGCGTGACAAGACCTTTGGAAGATCGTTCCACTTCATCGTAAGCTTTTATAGTAATCTTCTTCTTGGAATCCACAGCAAATTTTGACAAACCCAACTGTTGTATGACATTGAAAGAAACAATATTTAACCCTGCACCATTGTCTATCAGGACTCGGCGGACTCGGGTATTGTAGACTAGAACTTCAATGTGTAAAGCTAGATTATGTGGGTGAGCAATAGATATGTCATCTTCTGCAGAAAAGGAGAGAGATAGCGGAGATGAAATGTGGTTGACCATAGCCTGAAATTGATCTGGATCAATGTCATTGGGAACACATGTTGTACGTAGAGCTTTATCAAGAATCTCTCTATGCGAAGGGGATAACCGAAGCAACTCAAGGATAGATATCTGAGCTGGTGTCTTTTGCAAATGTTGGACAAGATCATAGCTAGGGGTGGCTAAAGGAGCTGCATGTTTGGAAGGCAAAGATTGTTTGGGATCTTGCACAGTTTTAAGGACAATCTTGGCTTGCCCCCTAGTAACAGCATTCAGTGTCTCACTTTGGGAAGATGAACTACCACGTGTTTGCAAGACTAACTTTGGCTTACCATGATTGGTGTTATTATCATCTTGAGACCTCATCATTAGAACACTCTCAATGGGCTCTACCATGTTAATCACAAGCGTATTAGAAGGATACGTGTAATTGATCTTGGCATCATGATTCTTCTTATGTGTTTGAGAGGTTTCCCCCTTATCATGCTTAGGTAGAGGATCTTTGAAAGCTGTGTGATCAGAATTTTTAGTTAAGCCATTAGTGGAGATTGTGCCGTTCTCAATAAGATCCTGAATATCATCCTTAAGCCTAAAACAATTATCTGTTGGATGTCCCTTGTTTCTATGATAAAGGCAGTAATGATCCTCTCTCCACCAATCCGGCTTATTTATTGGATCCCAATTACCAGGTTTATCAGGAAGCGTCAGATATCCATTGTCAACCAAAGTCTTAAGGATCACATCGTAAGGTTCTGCCAACTTGGTATAGACTCGCTTTCGAAATGACTTCTTAGGTTTATCTGCATATTGAGGTTTAGGAGCATTGTGAGTGTTTCTAGCTTCTTGTTGTTTTGCTGCATAGATAGCATTGGAGAGATTGAAAGCGGGCTCTTTAACTTTAGGAGCATCAACAACCCCATCATTAACAACATACTTTTTCTTATTCCAAGGTTTGTTCTTGTCTTTGCCATTGCCTTTAACATCTTTATTAATAACAATATCCCCTTTTCTTATAGCTACATCCTCAATTCGATATGCACTTTCAACCATGTCATTGAAAGAGGAGAACAATTGTTTCCTTAGATCATAAAATAGCTCAGGCACAAGTGTGTTGACAAAAATGTCAATCTTTTCTCTCTCAGGTAGCTGACGAGGATATCGAGAATACAATGACCTCCAACGTTGTAAGTAAGTTGCAAACGGCTCACCTTGATGTTGTCTTAGATTACCGAGATCTATCACAGTGACAGGTTGTTGGATGTTGTAAGAGTACTGTTGGGTAAATCGCTGAGCTAACTCATCAAAAGTCTTAAGCGGTGGTGTCAATTTCGCAAACCATTCCAAAGCTTGGCCTCTTAAGCTTCGAGGGAATAAGCGTAGGAGATATGTGTCTTCATGAAGAAAGTCCATGCTAAGAGCATAAAAGTGACGCACATGGTCATGAGGGTCACCATTTCCATCATACTTGTCATATTTAGGAACCTCAATATCCTTAGGAAACGGGACCATGTATAGATCTTTATCAAAAGGAAGAGCACAAATTGATTCTACAAAAGAGACCTTTGGAGGCTCTCTTTCTAATGCCATTTGGGTAAGGCGTTGATTTGTCCGACGTAATTCTTCTTGAAGAACTTCCAATTCAGTTGGTACTCTTTGTTGGACAATTTGTCTGACATCATACCCGGGAGGAAGCTTGTATCCTCTAGAAGTCATATATTGAAAATATTGATCGCCATTACGCTCTAAAAGCTTATGCATCATTCGTTGGAAATCCACATCTTGTTCACATCTCATAAGATCCTCACTAGAAATCTCATCATTAGCCTCGGCCTCATGTTGAGAGGGAGGAGGTCTAGGAGGTGAAGAAGGCATAGAAAAAGTTGGCCTTGGAGGAGATCTTGGTGGTGTGTTGTTGTCATTGTTGCCATTGTTAAAAGAAGGTCTGTGCTCATGATTACTAGTCTCAGGTTGCTCATGAAATGTCCCTCTATAAGCCATGTGCCTAGTAGCATCCATCCTTTGTTGATTGTGTTCTTTGTCTAAGCGCGCTTGATTATCCTTACGCTCAAAGTGTTCTTGCAAGAGTTGAAACTTTTCTTGTTCAGTCAAAGTGAGTGAGACACTGTCTGTGTTTTTGGGGGTCTTGAATGCGGAAAAGAGGAAACCTCCTTTATACCACGGTGTAGCCTTAGAATTCTCAGATTGGTCAGAACTAGAACTGTTGTTGCTAATGGGTGCTTTTGAACGTCTAGTTGGAGAAGGTAACTGTGTATAATTGAACGGAGGATGACTCTCCTGCTCAAATTGAGACCGAGTTGTAACCGGCATGAAAAGAGATGTTGGTTGACTAATAGAATGAGACAAAGTTTCTTAGATTTGAGATAAGGAAAGCTAATAAAGATCACTTGTCAAAGTAGAACAATAGAGAGATGGCTCGTCAAAAGTGCTCAAGCACTTACAGCAATCAATTGACTAAAGCCAAGCAACGAGCAAGAAGCTCAATAAGCAAGTAGCTAGAGAGGTAACCGTGATGTGACAAGTGATCAAGAGTAGCATTCATTAAACTCAAATCCAATAGTTTTAGCTCATTTGTTTCAGTCTAGAACAAATCTAAGCATGTAGGTAACAAACCAGTTTCAGATAAGAACAGAAAAAGACACTCTACGACAGGTTAAAGTGCAAGTTTAGCAACTCTGAATTGTAGCAATGACAGGACAGTAGAAATGACTCAAGATTCTTGGTTGAGGGTATGCAAGGATACTTCAATATCATATGACTCTTGACCAGTGAATGTGAAAAACTCAGTTTTGAAGTGCTTTGACTAAATTTGTAGATTGAACAGTACAATTTCTCAGTTTGACAAGCAGTAGCAATAGATAAAAGACAGGTTTGCAAACAGTGTAGGATCAAACATGTCATAGAACACTTGAAACAAGGGCAAAAGCAACCTTGCCAAGACAAGCACTTGTGATATCAAAATAGAGAACCTTATGAATGCTACCGTTTGTTTGAATGTTGAGAACGTTTACACTGGTATAGCACAATCGAAGACAATTCAAGCAATTACTACCTAGAAGGACAAGGCTCATTACTTAGCAACGTGGCCCACAACTTGATGCTCCCTTGCCTCACACCAAGTGGTTGCCCACAAGAGATATTGGCATTGTCATGGAGGTGTCAAAAACACAACCAAAGGAGCACATATGGTGAGTATCTTGGGGTGATCCGGGTAAGTCCACTTGGATCAATCCTTGCACCAAGAAGCTAAGCGGCTAAAAGAAGGTGGCCTCTATCTAATGGTTCATAGTAAAGATTTCCGTTCATAGCACCCCTCTTGCTCCTCATAAAGGACTAGGACCTCGCGGCCTCAAGAGTACCTTAAGCATTCTTGCTTAATGCTTTCCTCATGGTCACAATCCCACAAGTTACTCACATCAAGCGAAGATAAGTACTATGTCTACCAAGGTTTTGTGTCCTCGATAGCCTTGAGATTATAGTGAGTTGGAATCACTCGCCACCAAGGAAAATGATGACGAGGTTGTCCCCACTTGGGTCGTTCCTCTTGATTGCTCAAGAGCAGGCCCGCTAAAGGATCCTAAGCTAAACAAAGAGTGGATGATTTTTGAGGTTCAAGGTTTTTGATTCGCCACAAGGGTGAAGAGCATACTCCCCTATCTCAAAAACTTCTCCTAAACACACCAAACAAGATCCAATTACCCCTTTGCTTCCAAAACCTCAAGATGGGTCAAGATTTTCTGATTCACCTAAAGGTGAAGAGCATACTTCTCCTACCACCCCAAGATTCCTTTCACAAAGTATTAAGTGCCTATGAAATGAAACAACTAGTATATGCCGCACTTAATAAAAAAAAAGCAATTAAACAAGCACTTGATTTAGTTTTTTTATGCTTAGGGCAGCCCTACAAAAACCATTAGTAGCCCTCTTTGACATGCGTTCTTTTGGCAAAATATCTCAAGCAAGTGCACCTACAACCACAACTTGTTAGACCCACAATGGTTAGCACATGAAAAATCTGATAATCTGCAAAAATACTTGATCAAATGATAAAATCTGAAAATGAAACCATCATGGTTGGATTGGGCTCGGAAAGACCTTTCCAACGATATATCACACTTAAACTTTTGATACCATTTGCAAAATTTCAAAAAAAATGGGCACCCGTTTTCCAGAGTGGCACGGATTTGAAAACGCCTGGAAATTTCAAAAAATTTCAAAAAGATAGCTAGCAACCCGAAACTTGCAAGATAGATAAAATAGCCTAAAAATAGCTCACTACCACATTCAGACACAGTATCATGCGATACTTCGCCCCACACCAGGCGATACTTCTCAGTCCGCGCAATATTTCGCCCGACACCAGGCGATACTTCACCCGAGACCAGGCGATATACCTCAATACTACCGTGCGATTCTTCTCTGGCGCGAAGTATCGCACGCGTATAGTAAGGTATATCGCGCGATATACCTGAGAAGTATCGCGCGATATTCTGAGACAAAAAACCAGAGAACAAAAATTACGCTAAAAACTTGCCGAAAAATTGACAGAAAATGACGAAAATGCAGAATTTAAAGAACAAAGTCTAAAAATGTGTGCTATAAATGTGTCACACTTCTATGAATCATTACATGCAAGGAAACTCAAGAATGAGCCCTCACAAATCGATCCATAGCTCCCTAGGCATGGAGTGCAAGGGTTTTTAAGAATGCTCTCAGCTAGAGCTATTTAGCCAATAACCTTGCTAGTAAACCATGCAATGGGAGATTCAATGAAGACAAGGGCAAGAATGCCAATATCCTCAAGAATCAAGAATGAAAATGCAATGCAATGCTATGCTAGAATGGAAATGCAAGCTAAGCTATGGAAATGAAAGATGCAAGTATTACAAAGCCTCCTAGTTAAACTAGATGAATTAATCTAAAGCATAAAGGAAATCTAAGCTAAGAATGCCATGAAAATGAAGCTACTATGCAAGAAATGAAATCTAACTATGAAGCAAGAAAGCCATGATGATGCAAGAATGAAGACAAGAAGATAGAGTGTTGATGAAGATCCAAGATGAATGCCAACAATGCTCCAAATCTTCAAACCCTAGATGCAAGAATGTCTCCAAAAGCTCCAAGATGACCTAGAAAACCTGTAGCATAACAATAGCATAAAAATTATGTGTGTGCAAATGAGGAAGAGAGCTCTCCTTTTATAGGGAATGAAAAAGGAATGGGCCATGGAGATTAAGAGGCAAAAGATTTAATCAACGGTGGAGCTTGAAAGAGGAGCAATCCATGTGCACAAGTATCCTCCAATAGGAAAATAAGAGTTGACTTTTGTGTCCATATGAGACAAAAAGTGCTTTTTCCCTTTTTATAAAATAAGAATAATGCTTTATTTGTGCAACTTAGGATAAGAGGAAAAGTGGAGGATTTTTATTTATTAAAAGGGGAGGAAATATTCCTTTTAATAAATAAAGACTTAGGATAAGATGGTTAGCCCATAGAAAATAATCGAATAAATGATAGAGCTAGGATTTGATCAAGAATAAGCAATTTATGATTTAGCAAAAGGGGTTAATAGTCTAGGTGACCATTTTTAGGTGTATACACTTATGAGGTTGTAGTTTGAAAGAGGGAATTCATCCCATTCAAAGGATGGAGATTTACAAATCTTCATATCAGGTACATAGTGGGGCCCTATGGAAATTGGGAAGTCCCAATAGTGTTTCTTCTTGTGTCGAATGTGCTCATGGGCGTTAGACAGTTGTCTTGTTATATCCAACAAGATCACTCTATCAGATGGATACCTGGGCAATTTCTTAGGGGCCAAGGTGCATCCCTCCACCCAGATGCATGTGAAAGTTTTGAATTGAATATAAAATGCCCCTAATGGCCTTCACCTTTGCAGCAGCTTCAGTTGAGATCCTCTTAGCATAGTCTCCCTCTATGGAGCGTATGATGGAAAATACAAAGGCATCATTAATGATACGAAAGTTAGAGTTGTTATGTGGGTAGCCTTCTTTCCTAACCAGCTGTGGATACATTATGAATGGCCATGTATTAGGATCACCCATAACACTAAATTTTACCAATCCTAGGTACACTGCTCTTGCGGCTAATAGATACACAACATAGGATATCATATAGAAATGAGGGTCACTTTTTACCCTAGTAAGTGTTAGAAACTAAAGTCCACCAAGATAACTGAGAGGGGGGGGGGGGAATCAGTTATCAGATAATTATAACTTTTATCATCTTCCACAACATTAAACCATATAAGCAATATAATTACCAACCATAGAAAGATATTCATACACAATTACACAATAACAAAAGATATGTTGACTAGGGAACCTCTTGATCAAAGAGTAAACCCTGGTGGGAATGATGCCCACAAAAGATGCACTAATATGAATATTCCTTGTGAAAGGATGGACTCTGTTAGGAGTCTTATGAAATACATTCAGTACATATAAATCCTTTTTAGGAGATTTTGAATCCCTGTTAAAAGATTCTAACCCTGTTAAGAGATATGGGAGACAGAAGGACCCACTGCCCAAATAGCTTCAGGGTAAGATTACTGAACTCACTATCCAAATAATCTTTCCATTATATGTTGACTAGGGAACCTCTTGATCAAAGAGTAAACCCTGGTGGGAATGATGCCCACAAAAGATGCACTAATATGAATATTCCTTGTGAAAGGATGGACTCTGTTAGGAGTCTTATGAAATACATTCAGTACATATAAATCCTTTTTAGGAGATTTTGAATCCCTGTTAAAAGATTCTAACCCTGTTAAGAGATATGGGAGACAGAAGGACCCACTGCCCAAATAGCTTCAGGGTAAGGTTACTGAACTCACTATCCAAATAATCTTTCCATTATTCAACAAAATAATATGATACCTTTTCTCTGACTGTGCCAAACTGCACTCACTGCTACATCATATCTCAATTTCAGATCTCTGTACTTTGCATGTCTTCCTTCACAATTCACTTTCACAACTTCATAATCAACCACTCTCACTCTATTTGTATCTCTATTATCAACAAGGAAAAACATTCCTTCCTTTATACCACACTCAAATAATTACAAATGAGTCGGCACACAATTACAAAATAAAATATTCCACACGCTATACCAAAATTACATAAAATTGTCGGCTTCCAAATACAATAAATCTTCACTCATGTGACTTCGAATTTTGCACTGCCATCCATGTCACTATCAATGTGTCTCTAACTTCCCTTTAACTACGCAAAGCTAGATTCCATCCCAATTAGGAGATATCATCCGATTGCCAAAAACCACTACTTAGGAACACTGCCTGAATATTGCTTCCACCAAAATGATCATAACTTTCATGAATAAAAGAATTACTATTTGCACTCTTAACCATAGACATATAACATATCAAAGAGTATATCCTCAACATCGCATAGCTCCAACTATAATATCCCACATGCGCTAATCAAAAAACTATCTACTTCTCTGCAAGTCTTCGGTAAAACACTATGTTGACATCAATGACAATCATAGTCATGAATGCAACAACAACTGCTATAGAATGGGTGCCAAACACTTTAGCATTCATTCCTAAAAATCTCCCCCATTGGCATTGATGGCAACATAGATGAAAAACATCCAATGTTCCAAAAATCCAATACTGCAACACTACTTCTTCGAATCCTCTTCATCAATCAAATCTTGCTTCTTTATCTTGTTTAGTTCTCTCATATTGTTTTTCATGCATACTTCCCCCCCATTGACATCAATGACAAAAATTTCATCACTATGTCAACAAAAACTCAATGTCAAAAGACACTATTTAGAAGAAAAAATACATTTACTAGAGTCCTCATGACTTAGCTCAAATACACATACTCCCCCATTGAGGAAGTACCAACATCTAGTCCAAAAGAAAGATAGGGCTCATATATTACTGGATGGATGCAACCAACTACATCATTACTCAAAAGTTGGCTGGGGCATAACCCCAAGCATACCTCTCAGATACTCAAATGTATCCTTAGGAAAAGGCTTTGTAAATATATTTGCTATCTATTCCTTTGTGCTTATGTACTCCAGTTTGACTTCTTTCTCAGCAACTTTCTCTCTTACAACATGATACTTGATCTCTATATGTTTTGTCTTAGAATGTAGTACATGATTCTTAGACATACTAACTGTACTGGTGTTGTCACAATGTATAACAACAGGTTCAACAAGTTTAATTCCAATATCCTTCAGCATCTGCTTCATCCAAATTGTGATATTGCTATCAAGATTTAACTGTGTAGTTTTTTTGAGTCAAACTCATTGACCCATGATTCATGAGTCATGGTTCACCAAACCCATCTCTCATGAGAATGAAATGGAACACTTAGCACTCATTGATTCAATGAGTTTGACTCAAAAAAACTACACAGTTAAATCCTAATAGCAATATCACAATTTTACTTTTTATGGAAAATATCTCCTACTTATCAATTCATCCAAATTATCTGGTTACAATTGTTTGCTATTGCTACATACTCTGCTTCTATTGTGCTCTGTGAAATACAATTATGCTTCTTGCTTAGCCAAGAAACTAATCTTCCTCCAAGGAAAAATGCTCCTCCACTGGTGCTTTTCTTATCATCAACACTACCTCCCCAATCAACATTTGTATATGCACATAGGGTAAAATCATTAGGTTTTTCATACCACAATCCATAGTCCATTGTGTCTCTTAAATATCTCAGTATCCTCTTTACTGTTGCATAATGTGATTCTCTAGGTCCAGCTTGAAATCTTGCCACAATTCCAACTGGATGTGCTATATCTAGTCTTGTGTGTGTCAAATACTGCAATCCTCCAATCATGGATGTATATTTCTTTTGTTCAACTACCGGTGTTTCATCTGTGCTAGATAACTTATGTCTGGTTACCATAGGTGTTCCAACTGGTATGCAATCCTCTATTCCAAATCTTTTCAGCAAATCATTCAAGTACTTTGTCTGACTTACAAAGATACCATCATTGTTTTGTGTTATCTGTAATCCCAAAAATTATTTCATCTCACCAATCATACTCATTTCAAATTCAGTCTTCATTTCATCAGCAAATTTGTCACTAGCCTCATCTTCTCCTCCAAAAATAATGTCATAAAAAAAAATAACTATAATCAACAAACCATTTTCAATTTCTTTTGTGTACAGATTGCTATCAGTTGTTCCTTTAGAAAATCCCAATTTTAACAAATACTTATCCAGTCTTGCATACCAAGTTCTAGGTGCTTGCTTTAGTCCATATAATTCTTTCTTTAGTTTACATACCATGTCTCCTTCTTGAGTCAAAGGAAAACCTTCAGGCTGCTCAATGTAGACTTCTTCTTCCAATTCTCCATTTAGAAATGCTAACTTCACATCCATCTCATACACTTTGAATTTCTTAAAAGATGCATAGGCCAAAAACATTCTTACTGATTCAATTCTTGCTACTGGTGCAAAAGTTTCTTCATAGTCAATTCCTTCTTGCTGTGAGTATCCCTTACATACCAATCTTGCTTTCTTTCTTACAATTTCTTATTCATTCATCTTGTTTCTGAATGCCCATTTAGTTCCAATTACATTCTTGTCTTTAGGTCTAGGGACCAATTCCCATGTCTTGTTCTTTTCTATCTGATCTAGTTCTTCTCTCATAGCATTAATCCAATGTTCATCTTCACAAGCTTCACTAGTAGATTTAGGTTCAATTTGAGAAATCAAACATAAATGTACCTTATTCTGAGTCAGAAATCCTTTGTCCAAACTTCCAATAACTTGTTCAATAGGATGATGTCTTGATAAATACCTGTTCGGTGTCATAGTCTCAGATCTTGCTTCAACTATAGATTCTTCTCTAGATACCTCTCTAGTTTCTTTAGCATGACTTTCATTCAATAATTCACTATCAGTTTCATAGAATAATTTAGTAGTTTCAGTGTTAGGCTTAGGATGAGCTTCTTCATCAGATTCATAATCAAGCATTCTTTCTTGAATTTTGAACTTTTCATCAACTTTAACATTTTCACTCTCAATAATAGTTTTAGTTCTCTTATTGTAACATCTATATGCTTTTCTCTACAAAGAATATCCAAGAAAAATACCTTCATCACTTCTAGGATCAAACTTTCCAATATCATCATCTCTCTTTACATAACATTTGCTTCCAAAAATTCTAAAATACTTAACTGAGGGTGCATGTCCAAACCATAATTCATAAGGTGTCTTGTTTGTGTCTGCTCTGATTTGTACTCTGTTCATTGTATATACTATTGTATTCACTACTTCTCTCCAAAATTTCTTTGCTAAATCATTCTCAAATAACATAGCTCTTGCTGCTTCAATCACTGATTTGTTTCTTCTTTCTGCAATACCATTTTGTTCAAGTATTCTAGGGGCTGAAAATTGTCTCTTAATACCATTCACTTCACAAAAAGTGTTAAACTCTCTAGAAGTAAATTCACCACCTCTATCAGATCTCAAACATTTAATCTTCATTCCAAATTCATTCTCAACTTTGTTCTTAATGATCTTAAACTTATCAAATGCTTCAGATTTTTCTTTCATAAATGCAATCCACATCGTTCTTGTAAAATCATCAACAAGAATCATAAAATACCTTTCTCCATAGAATCCTCTAGTCCTGGTAGGACCGTTCAAGTCTGTATGAACAATCTCCAACTTCTCTACCGATGTGAACTTCTTACTAGAAAATGAACTTCTCTTCTGCTTAGCCATCACACATTCTTTGCAAATCATGTTAGTAGGCTTCATAATTTTAGGCAAATCCCTTACTGCAAGTGTAGTACTTACTTTCACAATATTATCAAAGTTTATATGACAAAACCTTATATGCCATAACCAACTATCATCAATCATAGTAATCAAACATGTCATCTTAGTAAGATTCAACTGAAATACATTACCTTTGGTTCTAGATCCTGTTCCAATCAGATTTCCATCTTTATCCTTTATCACACAAGTTTTCTCAGTAAACCAAACTTGATATCCTTTATCAACTAACTATCCAACACTCAAAAGATTATGTTTCAATCCATCAACAAAGTAAACATCATCAGTATTAGTCTTTCCATCAAGAGTAATAGATCCTATACCTTTAATCAAACAAGGTGCATTGTTACCAACTCTAACAACTCCTCCATCATAATTGTTAAACTTTATGAACATTTTCATATCACCAGTCATATGATGTGAACAACCACTGTCTATAATCTAGTCAGCTTTCTTTTCAACTTGGGAAACTAAGACTTTTTCTTCCTTAACATTAGTTTTAGAATTTTCTTCTTTAATTGCTACAAATCCTATTTCATCATTGTTTTCAGTATCACTTTCACTTAGAGTTCTTTCAATACTAGCTTTAAGGTCTTCATCATTAGCATAGTAACATTCCTTAGATCTTCTAGGCTTGAAATTATTTCTGTACTTCTTAACTCTCTTAGGACATTTAGATGCAAAATGACCATATTCTTGACAAGTCCAACATTTAAAAATTTTCTTACCGTCTGGTTCTCTTTTTACAAGCAAGGCAATACCTTCTTCAATCTTCTTGTCTTCTTCATTTCTAGATCTTCTGCTGCTAGCATAATCTCTGCTCATACTGATGCTTCTTGACAATGTAGGGTGAACACTAAGAGCACTAAATGTTTTCTCCATTCTAGGTAAGTCTCCTGATAACCTCAAGTTCATCTCTGTTGCTTCCAATCTTCCAAGAAGAGCCTCTCTTGTAAAGTTTGTAGTACAAGGTATAACTTGTTCAATCATCTATGTTGTCTGCTTAAATACAGGAGTCAATGTCCTCAGAATTTTCCATATCACTTCATTCTCTTTCTTTGTTCCTCCATAAGATTTTATCCCTGCAACAATTTTTGACATTCTACCAATATAGCTTCTAACAGATTCATCTTCCAACATTCTTATATCTTCAAATGCACATATCCAATTATGTAATCAACTCTTTTTGCATGTTCATCACCTTCAAAAGTAGAGTGTAAAGCTTTCCAAATTTCATGAGACTTTTTCAAACATTTTACCTGACTATATTCATTCTCCAGAAGTGCTGTCAAAAGTGCTTCTCTTGCAAGTATGTTACACATGAATAGATCTCTCTCATCATTAGAGCATGTCTCAAGATCATCTTCTTCAATGATAGTCTTATCATTCTTTTTAGTCAACTAATAACTTGGTCCTAAACATAGTAGATGTGTCTTCATCTTTTTTTTCCAGCTGTCAAAATTTACTCCATCAAACTTAGGGCTTTCTTTCCTGAAATTCACCATGGATCTCCTTAAGCTGTTAAAATTCTCTTTCAAGGACCTACTGCTCTGATACCAATTGTTAGAAAGTAAAGTCCACCAAGATAACTGAGAGGGGGGGGGGTGAATTAGTTATTAGATAATTATAACTTTTATCATCTTCAACAACATTAAACCATATAAGCAATATAATTACCAACCATAGAAAGATATTCATACACAATTACACAATAACACAAGATATGTTGACTAGGGAACCTCTTGATCAAAAAGTAAATCCCAGTGGGAATGATGCCCATAAAAGATGCACTAATATGAATATTCCTTGTGAAAGGATGGACTCTATTAGGAGTCTTATGAAATACATTCAGTACATATAAATCCTTGTTAGGAGATTTTGAATCCCTGTTAAAAGATTCTAACCCTGTTAAGAGTTATGGAAGACAGAAGGACCCACTACCCAAACAGCTTCAGGGTAAGA
The DNA here is from genome assembly GCA_027943335.1 of Chamaecyparis obtusa. Lineage (NCBI taxonomy): Eukaryota > Viridiplantae > Streptophyta > Pinopsida > Cupressales > Cupressaceae > Chamaecyparis > Chamaecyparis obtusa. The sequence continues at coordinate 2,833,355 of BSBK01009712.1, forward strand.
TCATTGAACTCACTATCCAAATAATCTTTGCATTATTCAATAGAATAATATGATACCTTTTCTCTGACTGTGCCAAACTACACTCATTGCTACATCAGATCTCAATTTCAGATCTCTATACTTCGCATGTCTTCCTTCACAATTCACTTTCACAACTTCATAATCAACCACTCTCACTCTATCTATATCTCTATTATCAAAAAAGAAAAAAATTCCTTCCTTTATACCACACTCAAATAATTACAAATGATTCGGCAAACAATTACAAAATAAAATATTCCACACGCTATACCAAAATTACATAAAACTGTCAGCTTCCAAATACAATAAATCTTTCCTCATGTGACTTCAGAGTTTTCATTGTCATTCATGTCACTATCAATGTGTCTCTAACTTCCCTTTAACTGTGAAAAGCTAGATTCCATCCCGATTAGGAGATATCATCCGATTGCCAAAAACTGCTACTTAGGAACACTGCCTGAATACTGCTTCCACCAAAATGATCATAACTTTCATGAATAAAAGAATTACTATCTGCACTCTTAACCATAGACATATAAAATATCAAAGAGTATATCCTTAATGTTTCATAGCTCCAACTACAATATCCCACGTGTGCTAATCAAAACACTGTCTTCTTCTTTGCAAGTCTTCAGTAAAACACTGTGTTGACATCAATGACAATCATAGTCATGAATGCAACAACAATTGCTATAGAGTAGGTGCCAAACAATTTAGCATTCATTCCTAATAGTAATATGCTCATCCAATTTGTCATTGAGGATAGTGGCTCAATCAAATCTTTCTTTCCTCTCCTTAATTTTCTCAATAAGCAGGATCATCCATGGTTCCAACTGAATATATTTGGGTAGTCCATACACTTGATTGATTATGGTGATGGATGCTTTGATATCCTCTTTCATGTAGCCCCTCTGTATATCTATTTGATCTAGCTTATTCTTGTGTAGAGACTCCATGAGGTACTCTCTATTCACAATCTCATGAGATAATGAGATATCTTTATTGTAGAACTACATCCCTTTGTTGATGTAGAAGTTGTAGAACTTATCAACCCCTTTGGGAAAGTGAAAGACATCCTCAATATTATTTGGCCTCAGGTCTAGGACCACTTCACCCATGCTATATTTTACCATTCTCTCATCTGGTACATAATATCTTGCCAAGGTATTGATCAGATCTGAAGACAATATTGAAACTAGGTGTGTCATTGTGTTCACCAGAGAACAATACACTAATGAAGTACAGTCCTTGGATCTTCTTGCTGGCTATACGCATTTGATCAAATAGTCATTCCAACTAACATTTCCAATGTTAGTGTCTATGATTTCAAAATGTAGGTTGCTCACTTTGGAGGGCAGATGATAACCCTTGAACTAGTACTTCATAGCTGGTGACATAATCCTTTTTGCCATTCCTGCAAAGAGCAAAGAACATGAATCAGTAAATATGAAATCACATGAAAGAGAGGAAAATCTAAAAAAAACAAAGTTCTCTGAAAGAACTAAGCTTGAAAAAGGCTCTGAGATGTTAATTTCAACCTTTCAAACTTTTGGGGGTATGAGACCTCTGAAAGGCCGAAAGGGCTGAAATACTAAAAAGGAAGCTAGTCAAGTTGAATTCGTTGTTTCAGAGATGTTATTTTTGAACATTAGTGAATCAGAGGTAAAGGAGTTTCAGAGTGCAAAACCTCTGAAACATCGAGGAGTAGCCTTGGTGTCTTCATAGAATTGGAGATAGTCCTCAGACTCTATAGTTTTGGAAAATCAGACGATGGATTTTGTCGGGGTGCGAAAATGTTGAAACATCGAAGGCTTGGTACTTAGTCAAATTTTTGTTGAAAAAACTGAGAGTTTCAGATTGTGAAAGTCTAAAACCTTGATGCCCAAAAAATGTCAAAATAAGGGTTTTGCATCAGGACTCAAAAATGAGTCTTACGATGAGTTCGACTATGATCTTGGGGCCAAGGGGTTGAAGGGGACAACCTTGTGATCCCTGAGGTGAGACTAAACTAACTAACCCACCTAAACTTAGAAACAGACCAAAACCCTAGCTAGACCTAAACAAAAACCATACCTAAGAGACCGAAACAAAATGAAAGAAAGAAAACAAAGGAAAGAGAGGGCACCAATCTTAAATAGGTTGGAAGACAACTACGAGGTGAAAGAAAAGACCGGAAGAAAAACACATGAAAAGCTCCCAAAATTGTCAATCTGCACAAAGAACAAGTGAGGGTAAAAGACCCTCTCACCACCTTATATAGGCAACCGGCGGGGGTGATGTCAGCTACCCCTGCTGATCGGACTTTCAACCTTTTGGGGGTCTCGGACCTCCGAAAGTTTGAAACACTGAAAGGCTGACTCTTTTCAGAGATTTGGACCTTTTAGTGTAGGGACATCTAAAAGCCCTAAACCCATGGGTTTTGGAAGTTCCCAAAGCTTGATCAGCCTCTTAGCACTTTCAGACCTCTGAAAGTGCGACACTGCGACACAACAAAAAACTTTAAAAAATAACTAGACCTAAAAATAAAATTGACAAACAAATAAGCAACTAAGGAAAAGCTAAAAAGAAGAGGGGAGCCCATGAATCTAAGAGCCACAAAGGGGAGCATGGTTGTACCCAAACTGGTATAACCAAAGGTGCATACTCTGAGGGTGAGTATACCAGCCGCACAGGGGTCTAGAGTTAATCTAGCTCCCCCTATGACCATGAGGGTCATTCATCCAGAAGTAGAGGGTGTGTCCATTAAGGATGCATCCAATACATATTCATCAACATTATCCTTCTTTACTTCTATCCAAATCATGCTCACATCTTCTGTAGCTTTCACAAACTTGACTTCTCTAGATTCATCCAAAATTGATCCTTGAGACCTATTAGGTCTTTCTTGTCCTTGCGCTTGTGATCTACAAAACTTTGAGATGTGTCCAGCCTTGTTACAAGTGTGACAAATAACTAGAGGCCTTATATTCCTCATCTCATTGATGTGAGTTACCATACTGCACTATCTAGCTGTATGACCATTATAATTGCATATCTGACATGTAATGTTCTGAGGACTTCTAACATTTTGTTGTGGATGATTTTTCTAATTATGTTGAGTCTGACATCTTTGATTTTATCTATAATTCATAGCTCTATGACCAAACTTATTTCATGAATAAAAATAACCATTGAAAGGTCTTACCTCTTTAAAATCTCTTTTTATATGTCCATGCTTGTTACAGGCATAATAGGTTTTGTTTAGTGGCTTGTGCTCATCCGTAGATGTTTCTACTTTATCTTTAGTCTGATTTTGAGTCTTCTTGGCTTTTGTAGATTCTTTAGGAGCTTTCATTCTTTCTCACATAGCATCAATCTGAACTTGGGATTCATTGTATCCAATACCAATGGTATCTCCTTTTAGCTTCTGAGAATACAACTATGACTCTATTAGATCCTTTCTTGTGTGCAATTTTCAATATGATTCTTTTCTTCAATCAATTCAGATTCCATCTTTTTCTTGATGTTTTCTAAATCCAAGATTTTCATATTTTCTTGCATAAGTTCTTAATCTAGCTGTTTGTTTTCTTTGACCTACTCACCATAGGCTTCTTGATTATTGATTAAATTTTCATCCAATTCTTCAATCTAATCCTTTAGAGACATGTTTTCTTCATTCAACTTTTTGACCATTTTTCCCAAATCATTGTTTGAACAATCCTTCAAGTCTTTTCTGAGTTTCTTGATGAATACTTGTGCGCCACTAACCTTTAATTTCATTTCTTCTATTTCCTTTTCAGATCTGTCAAGGTCTTCAAGAGCTGCTTCAAGATTCTTCTTCAGATGTTTCACTTCTCCTGTATCCATGATCTCCTGAAGTGGTTAAACTTATTTTTAGAGGATCAAAACTTTGATACCAATTGTTAGGAATGGGATCACTGAGAGAGGTGGGTGAATCAGTGTTCTACAATATTGATACTTGAAACTTAACTCAATAACTTAATTTTTGAACTAAATATTAAAGCATGTAAAGTAAAAAAACATAACACATAACACCAATATGATTATGGGGAAACCTTGGCCAAAGGAAAAACCCCGATGGGAATTAATACCCAATAATAATTGTACTTGTGTATTATGAACCTGTTATTATTCCTTAGCCCTGTTAGGATCTATCATTACAATACATTAGTACAATGACCTTGTCAAGGGTCAAACCCTATTAGGAGTCTTTTATAATTAACCCTGTTAGGGGTGAGGATGCACTGTCCGAGAGCTCGCTGCTCAAATGGTGAAGGCTGCAACCTTCTTAATATCAAATACACACTATATCTGCAAGGTGAACTGCTGCTATGACATTTCTTGTCTGATCAATTACTTTTGTGCGTTGATGCTTTAACCTCTTGTAAAGCTCTATAACATTCTTACTTCTCTTTGCATACTTATGCTTCTACTATTTCATCTTTGCTCTTCATTCCATTCACAAATACAAAAGTGCATGTCTTATATATAGGCACAACCAAAACTTATTCACTAAGTTGGCCTATAACTAATTACATACAATGCTTCCAAATGAATTGGCTCAAGCATGTTTACATACAATGAGATTTACATTTTTACAACACATTTACAATAGGTGCATAGCCTTAACAAAATAATATTATAACAGCCAATCAAAATACTTCATGTTAGCTGCATGCTCTATTCTGTTATATCGCTTATTGACTATGTCACTTCAACTCACGGTAACTTCTTCATACTAACTCATCTAATCATGTGTTCTTAGAATTATCATGATTACATACTCAAAATCTTATCTTCTAGGGTGCATGCCAAAACTCATTCATACGCACATGTGTTGATGCTCTGTTCATTAGGTGCTTCACTAACTATCTTGTCTTCCATACTTAGCCAAATTCTAATCTTATGAGTAAGTGCACTAACACCAAAACTCCATATGACTTTGTTTCCATAATGACAACACTAATCTTATTCATAGACACTAGTATAGTCAACTTTCCAACACATAGCCTTAATCCATTCCTCATTTTCAAGTGCATCCCTAACATTCTTAGGTTCAAACTCACAAACTAAGCATGTGTTATGTCTTAACTTACTTTGAGTCATCATTCCAAATTTATTATCTCTAATGATTTCAAGGTTACACAAATGGTGTATTCTAACAAATATTCCTAGCACTTGTTCTCTTCTTTGCTCATCATTCAGTTCAGGTTCAATTTCTTGCTTGGTAGCTTCTTCCTGGTTCTTGATTTGTATTTGCTAATTCTTGGTAGCATTTTCCTGATGCTCGGTAGACTCAGTTTTTTTCTTTGGTAAATAGAATGGATGCTCAACATATGTAAACCTATCATGGTCTTCTGGTTCCTTCATGCTTTCTTCATCATTCTTTTCAACAAACTCATCAACTTTTACATTAGCACTTTCTACCATTTTATTAGTAGCCTTTTTCAAACATTTATAAGCTTTACTCTTAGTAGAATATCCTAAAAATATTCCTTCATCACTTTTAGAGTCAAATTTACAATTCCTATCATCTTTCAGAATATAACACCTACTTCTAAAGATTTTGAAATAACTTACATTTGGTGTATAGCCAAACCATAACTCATAAGGTGTCTTATTCGTATCTTTCTTTAGTTGAACTCGGTTCAAGGTGTATATTGCAGTGCTCACTTCTTCTCTCCAATACTTTTGTGCAACATTTTTTTCAATCATCAATGTTCTGGCACAATCAACAATAGATCAGTTTTCCTTTCAGCAATCCCATTCTACTGCGGTGTTCTAGGTGCAGAAACCTATCTTTTGATTTCATGCTCATTATAGAAATTACTGAATTCATTAGAAATAAACTCACCTCTTCTATTAGATCTTAATAATTTTAATTCTTTCTCGGTTCCTTTTTCAAATTTAGCCTTATACCATTTAAACAATTTGAATGCCTTAGATTTCTCTTTTAATAACATGACTGTCATCATCCTAGAGTAGTCATCAACAAATAAAATAAAATATTTGTCACCATAGTAGCTTTGAGTTCTCATAGGACCACATAAGTCGGTATGTACCAACTCCAAAATACCTTTAGATGAATAGTCTTTACTTTTAAAACTATATTTGGTCATCTTTCCTTTTTGACATTGATTGCACATAACATGATTAGGTTTGGTTAGACTCGGTAGACCTCTAACTCGTCTCTTTCTACTGATCTTAATCATGTTATCAAAGTTCACATGACATAGTCTCTTATGCCATAACCATACATCTTCATTCTTCACCAGTAAACAAGAAGTTTCAACATTGTCAAGATAGAATAAATTACCTTTTGATTGTCCTCCAGTACCGATAACATTTCCATTTTCATCATAGATTTTCACCTTCTTGATTTCAAATGCAACTCGGTGACCTGAGTTATTCAGTTGTGCTACACTCAAAAATTTGTAGTTAAGTTCTTTTACCCAGTATGCATTATCACATCTAATCCTGTCATTCAATAAGATAGACCATTTTCCTTTCACTTGACAAGGTGTATCATTTCCCATTTTCATTGATCCTCCATTATAGTGCTCAAGATGTTCAAATTTATCTTCATCACCAGTCATGTGATGTGTACAACCACTATCAATGATCCAAGTATCATTCTTACTAACTTTAGAAATAAGGGTTATTTCTACATACCTTTCCTCTTCTTCTAAATCATCTTTCATTGCAACAAATACCACTTCTATTTCATCATTAGTGTCAGTGTTAGTGTCATCTTCATTTTCTCCAACAAGGTAACATGCCTTCTTTCCTTTTTCTTTGTAATATCGATTGTCTCTGTTGTAGTGTCGATTTCCTCTATTATTTCTTCTGCCAAACTTTCCATCACCAAATTGGTCATTGTCTTTATCTTCCTCTTTCCTATTAGGACATCTAGCAGCAATATGGCCAATCTCTTTATAATTAAAACAAGCTAAAGGTAACTTTCCCTTATACCTTCCTTTACCTTTTTGAATTCTTTGGGCCACAAGTGCTTCAAGCTCATCAAGCTCATCTTTGTTGTCACTATCACTTTCAATCTTTCTATTATGCTTACTACTAGATTTACCAATCTTTAGAGATGACATAAAAGAAAACTCAACACTTGGTACAACACTATTGTCATAATTATTCAGCTCAAAAGTAGTTAACTTTCCATCAAACTATCAAGAGTAAGAGTGTTATTAGGCGCAGACCTCATTTCATGAATAGCATATATTCTAATTGCATAGATAGGCAACAAGGTTCTCATTATCTTACTTAGCACAGTATCTTCAGAAGTAGTACCTCCTGCTCCTCAGATAGAATTGACTACCTCTTTGATTTGATTTGAGTATTGTATGATGTTCTCTCCTTCCTTAATTTTCATGTCATCAAATCTACCTCTTAAGCTTTCAGCTCTATCTCCATAGACTAGTGCAAGTTTATCCCATATTTCCTTTGTTGTAGTGAAATCCTTGACATCTTCAAACTTAGCATCAGATAGAGCAGTAACAATCTCTATCATAGTTATATTGTGTTCATCTTTTTCCCTCAACTGATCAAGTGTCAAAGGTCCAATATTCAGTTGTAAGTAGCCATTGTCTAGTAGATGTATAGAAGATTCTCCAATTCCAAATATGTGAAGCCTCATCCTACTTTTCCATGTGGAGAAGTTATCTTTGTTCATCTTAGGCACTTCCCTCTTATACATCTTGAGATCTTTCTACTCAAGTCCTTAAATCTTTCCTCCAAAAAACTAATACGCTCTGATACCAATTGTTAGAATAACTGAGAGGGGGGGTGAATCAATTAAATTAATTATCCTATAGTCCCAAACTCCCAGATGTAATTTTCAAATCTATTTCAACAATTTATGCAACTTTGTAACATAAAATATCAATCTATCTATTCACTTTACCAAATACCAGTAATTATCCAAACTTTGATTATCGATTAAATCAACTATGCAGTATGTAAAGTAAAAAAATCATAACAAATAACACATAACACAATGATTTAATGTGGAAACCCTGCTAAGGGAAAAAACACCTAGGATTGGTAACCCAAAATAATTCACTCTTCTAAAGTGAGCTCGGTTAGGAGCCAACCCTGTTAAAGGTTACAATCCACACTATTAGGTGTGACCTGGTTAGAGGATTTAACACTAACAATTAACTCTTGACCAACATTCACTATGGGGTCAACAAGATAACAATTTGAATTCATTGAATGTCATAGGGTCATACAATAAGACTGTTAAGTCCACTTAGTTAAGAGATTTTGTTGAATCAATGGTTAAATTGATATAGTTTTGATTTGATTAAAATACAACTCGATTGCAAATATTAAAATCTATGTTATGCTCATAAAATCATTTGATCATTTGTCAATTCACTTCCTTAATATTTCTCAACTTACTTCACTCGGTAAATAGTTCTTGACGGTTGGTTATGTCTTTAGCTTGGTTCTTTCTGTAACCAGTTTGATCAAGAATGCATGAATAAAATCTTCACATGAAATCTTTGCAATCTCTATTTTTTCAGCATGTTTCAACAATGAAACTCGTGTCTCTCAAATAGACAAGTAAATTATTTTCATATCAGCCATCAGATTTTGCCTCTTAGTCTCCTTCATCCATTTTTCCACTTAAACCTTCCTTGGAAGATGTGTCCTTAAAACATTTCAATCTCATCCTTTAGATCATCTCTGAACTATGTCAGTCGTGGATCTTATAACTAACTTCATCCTTTACCTCAAAATCATAACAACATTGAGCTCATCAATTTTAGTCAGTTATTCTTAGCATTTAATGTTTTCATCCATACTCGGTTAATACTAAATGCGTCGGTGATAACTAACTCAGTTATTACTGTCACTCGATATACATTGCACAGGCTTGGTGTATACGAAAGTCTTTAATTATCAACCACATTATCTTGTTCAAATCAAATCTCTTCTTCATAATAGATTAATATAACATGCTCAAGTCAACAATATAAAGCCATAGGCTCATCAATAAGTTACCCAATGTTTACCTTATCCTTATCTGTCATATCCATATTTTCCTTATGTAGATATCTCATATCTTCATCTTTTCTCTCTTCTACAGATGTTCAAATGTTTGTAACTATCATGAAAAGTACTGTCAAAACTAGTTGACATCAATGACAACATATTGACTTCTTTAATCATCTTACATATCACTTCAGTAGCTCAGTGATCTCTAATCACTATTCATTCAATTCATCTAGATATTCAATTAGTTTTAGATCATCAAGAAATACAAGTACATGGGTAATACCAAATCTCAAAATTAAGCTCAAATAATATCAAGTCTACTGATAAAAACTCATATCAATGTGCAATAAGTAAATCAAACATGAAGTAATATGAATAATTATAATGATCCACACATGAAACTTAAGTAGTTGCATACTCTCCCACAATATGTCACCAGCCTCCCAAATTATTTATCATGAACCTTGTAGAAGAAACCATACAATGAAGAAAGAAAATATTTAAACCATAATGTATCCTTATACCAACACATCAAAGAAGCAATGTTGTGTCAAGTATGATATCCTCCAAATACCCCAAAATAAAATTAGTAATGAAATCCAAAAAAAAAGTTCAATATCTTAAACCAAACAAACATATATATCATGTAATGTCAACATGGATGTGAGCTCTCATACTAGGAGGATCAAACTCATAATAACCATTCCCAATGAATAATAAAATCCCAATAAATCATCTCTTAATATCCTCATAATGATATCATAATAACAACATATGCACAAGGTAAAAACCAATGCCCAAAAATCTTTCAAGCTAAATCCTAAAGAACTAACAATATCCATGGTGCGAGATCCATATCTATGAAAGATAAGCATATACATAACACACCTAAAGAAACAATGGGAAATACCACTTAAGTAGTAAGTCGTCAAGTAGATCAAGAGTGAGAAATGAGAATTCTTGTCAAGATATCCAATTCATCATGACTTACTATAAGAAACATCTCCTCTCAAGTCCAATACCAAGTGAAAGTTGCTCAATCTTCCTATTGAAACCATCAACCATCTCAACACATATCTCTAATCACAAGATAACACTAGCATCACCTAAGTCACCACATATCCATGAGCACTTGTAACTAATCAAACCATGCCAAACTCCAAATAAAACATAGCATCATCATGAAGTATCAATAAAATGATCATGTACTCAATACAAAGAGAACCAAACAAGATCAATTTCAAAGCTCCAACCATGGAAGCAAGAGTGTAAACATGGAAAAATAATCTAACCATCTCCTCCAAGGAGATAACATGCTCCATATGAATATATCAAATAGCTATAACATGCCAAAACTCTAATAGTGTCAATTCACAAATATGGTGTGCAAAAAAGTGGTCACCATGTCAAAAAATTCTCTAAAAATCAATAACCCAATCAAGTTATGGCTTCGTGAATACCGAGCCTAACTTATTTGAAACCCCATTGGGTTTTAAAGAAGTAAAACCAACCTATAATTTTACAAAACCTGATTGGGTTAAATGTAAAACTTAAAATGTTTTGTATCTCGTGGCCAAACCTTCATTTCAATGCAAGAAAAATGACATTGCAATGGTGAAATGAGGCCAAATACATCAGAACATGATTGTATTTCACACAAGTTTGTAATTTTTTGGCATTTTCAGCTATTCTTCACAATGCCACGTCATTGAAGAGGTAAAATTTTTTATTATTATTATTTTTGTTTGAAATTAAATTGTAATAGGATTTTTTGAATTGATTTTAGTTTTTTTATATTTCATGTGAGATTCTCAAAACATGGCCTAATGAAAAAATAGACCACAAAAATACATTCTTCAACAAAAACTACCACCAAACCCTCAAAACATTACCCCTCAAAAAGAAAATTCTCAAAATTTCTCTCCTCAACAACAACAACCCCAATACCCTATGCCTCCTCTAGTATGGTGCAAGAGAACCCTTGTCTTTTATTTTTTTTTAATCCATTCCTGGCATGTTTTTATTTCCCTAAGTTCATGTTGACCAAGGTGTGTATTCCAATAGGGATTTAAAGTCTATTTAGGTCCTAGGTTCTAGATTGTGGGACTAAAGTATGGTAGTCTAGTGCATGGTAAGTGTGGATGGATGATGTCATTATGATGTCACAAGACTTAGGGTAAGTAGAAAATAAATTTTAGAGTCTAATATTGGGCTTAGTACTCCATAGGATCTCACCAAGGTCTATTTTGAGCAAGAATGTCAAAAGCTGGAAATTTATTGTAAAAGTTGCATAGCAACTTTTGCAACTTTTAAAATTTGCTCAGACCAAAGTTGTCCAAATGTCCTAATCAGCTTATGAGGACCCTAAAACCTTCCTAATACCATCCTAATTCTATTTAAGAAAACCTTGGACCAAATCCTAGGGTTGGATAATCTACTATACATAGAGTTAATTCTGTAGGTGTGCACAGTATGAGGATTTTTTATCCAATTTGATAATAAGTGAATATATGAGTTATGTTTTGAGTTTAATTTTAGTTTTTAATTTATGGAAGATGTAGATTAGTGTATTTTCTTTCATTATGTGTCATTTTTTTATCATTTCCTTTACATTTCATTTCATTGTATTAAATATTTTGTGTTATCCTTGTTCACTAGTTCCTACCAGGAGAGTTGTACAAATGGGGATCTAACTCACTATCCCACCATTCATTTTGTACATACTATTTTTTATAGTGAGTAGACTCCATTTATGTAATATTTACATGATGATGGGCCCTAGAAATCTTTCCAAGCTATTTTGTATAGTCATGCCCTAGGCAAGCCTATGGTGAGCCCGACTAGGAAGGACTGAGACAAGAAGGAAGATAACTTGTAGAGATGAATAGGGAAATGAGGATTAGTGATTGCAGGTATTAGAAAAGATATTTGGAAAATATTTTATGAAGGGAGAAGGTGAAACCAATCCATTTGGTCACCAAACACTTGAGAACAAGGCATGCAATTAGTAAAAGCCTAAAACCCTCCCAAAAGCACCCATTTTCGGTTAGGGGGTTGTACGGCCTGGAGAAACCCTAAAACCTCCAAAATAATTGAGAGATTAGGTATTGATCCAAGAATCCACAATCATTTTTTAGGGTACTTTGGTAGCAAATAGGGGCAAACCCCTATTTTCTCGAAGGAGACCTAATTGGGGCTCTTCCTTGTAGCCATAAATTGGGAAGGAACTATGAGATCGGTAAGGCAATTTGATGAATTGAGACCTATAAGATATAAATTGGAACCAAAAATGAAATTTTCCAACACCTCCTTATCTCTATAAGAGTCTATGTTACTTTGGAAGTGGTGATCCCTTATCCTAGTTTTAAGGGTCAGTGTGTGCATGGTGGAAGCAAGCACCAAGAATCTTGTTTTGTCTTGGTAGATGTGACTTGGTAGATTGGTTGGGGTTTAGGACCAAGGGATTGAACCTTTGAAGGAGTCTTAAAGGTCATTTGGTGTTAGTTGAGAACACCTAAGGGTCACTAGGTGGACCTATGAAGGAGCTAGTGATTAGCTCTCCCAACCTCCCTATCATATTGGTATCAGAGCCCCAAAATTTTTTGGGATTGCATAGTGTATGTCAGAATGTGAATCCAATAGGTCTTCAAACATGGTGACTAATGTGGAGTTGGCCAAGAATTTTGAGGACTAGGAGGAAGACAATAGGTTATTAAGGGAAAGGATAGCCCAATCAAAACAAGCATTGGGTGAAGTGCAGATACAAATTGAAGATGTCAGTGATAAATTAGATTGGAGAGAAGAAAAGGATAAAGAGGTTCTTAAAGAGGACAAGACTTTGGAACCTGGCCCTATATTGAAAGAAGAGCCCCTCTTGAAAGCCTTGAAAGCCATGAGTGGGAAATCTCTAGAAGGAATACCATTTTTCAATGGCAAGATGGAGGCAGATCTAGTCATGGACTAGATAGAAGGCATTGAAAACCATTTTGAATGTGATGGGGTCACTAAGGAACAAAAGGTAAGGGTGGCCAAATCAAGACTTGAGGCTCTGCATTGACATGGTAGAAGTTCATCCAGACCGAGAGGGAAAAGGAAGGCAAGAACCCAATTTATACTTGGAAGGGTATGGTAAGAAAGATAAAACAATCCTACATGTCAGATGACTATGAGATACAACTGCATAAGAAGAGGCTAAGTTTAAGACAAAATGACCTAGATGTCAATTCCTATACATAGGATTTTCAAAAGATTTGCATGAGGTCCAATATGTTAGAGGGTGAGAGAATAAAAGTGGCCAGATATTTAAATAGCTTGAAGTGGTGTATTCAAGAGGAGATAACTCTTCTCAGTCCTAAAACAATACACCAGTGTTATCAACTAGCCACCAATATTGAAGACAAGATTAGGAGGAACCAAGATCAAACCTCCAAGAGAAGAGGAAGAGGAAGAGACCAAAGGGGTCATAGGGGTAGTTACCAAGGTAGAGGGACTGAACAAAGAAGCTAGAGAGAATCCAAGCTTGCAGAGCATAGTAGTGAAACATATTCTAGAGGAAAATTTGGTAGAGGTAGAAGAAATCAAGGAGGATATAGAAGAGGGAGAGGTGTAGGTAGAAGAAAATCCTATTTTTCTAGCATGAAATGTTATAATTGTGGGTAGATGGGACATCTAGCCTATAGGTTTCTATAGAAGGCATCTTCTTCCAATATAGAAAAGAGAGTGGCCTACACTCAAGAAGACACTTCAAGTGTCAAGTTACCAAAAGTTAGTCATATAAAATCAGAAATAAGAGAGAACCTCATGTTTAGGAGGGTACTCATTAGGAAACCAGCAAAAGAGGAGCCAAAGCAAAGAAGAGCTCTCTTTAGGGTAAGGTATAAAATCATGGGAAAAGTATGCAAGGTGATTGTTGTTTCTGGCTCCATAGGAAAGATCATTGTAGAAGAAGCAGTCAAAAAGCTCAACCTTAGTAAGGTACCTCATAATAACATTTACAAGGTAATATGGTTGAACAAGGTGAAAAGTTTCCTAGTAAATGGACGAGCATGGATTGAATTTTCTATTGGAGGGTATAAAGATAAGTTTTTGTGTGATGTACTACCCATGGATGCATGACATCTATTGTTAGGTAGACCATGGAAATATGATAGAGAAGCCATGTATGATGGGAAAGAAAACATTGTCACCTTTAAGAAGGATGGAAGAACCTTCAAGATACAATCTTTAATAGATGATGAAGGAGAATAGTCCAAAATTCTTAGTGTATTATTGAGTAGTGGAAAAGACTTGTTACATGAACTCCAAGAAAGGGATAGTGAAGGATATGCTATAGTAGTGAAGCCTAAAGAAGGGCAGAAGCCCAATTAAGTACCCTTACCAATAGATATTCAAGAGTTACTTGGAAAGTATAAGGACATTGTGAGTGATGGGACACCAGAAACATTACCACCTAAGAGGTCAATAAGTCATCAAATTGACTTCATACTAGGGGCCTCATTTCCAAACAAGGCAGCCTAAAAACTCACACTGAATAAAAATCAAGAAGTGGCAAGACAAGTGCAAGAATTACTTTATTTAGGGCTCATAAAGAAGAGCATTAGTCCATGTACAGTACCAGTGGTCCTAGCATCCAAGAAGGGTGGAAAATGGAGGCTTTATACTGATTCAAGATCCATTAATAGGATTAGAATTTGGTATAGGTTCCCTATACCTAGGATAGAGGACTTGGTCTATTGCCTAGGAGGAGCCCAATACTTCACCAAGTTGGATCTCAAGAGTGGTTACCATTAGATTGGGATAAAAGATGGAGATGAGTGGAAGACATCCTTTAAAACCACTAAATGGATATATGAGTGGCTTGTAATTCCATTTGGGCTTACTAATGCCCCTAGCACATTCATGAGATTGATGAATGAAGTGCTAAAGGAGTATACAAGAAGATTTGTGGTGGTATATCTTGATGATATACTCATCTTTGGAAAAACAAGGGAGGAGCACCTAACATATTTGGAGGTTGTGCTCAAGAGCCTCCATGAGGAACAGTTAGAAATCAACTTGGAGAAATGTGAATTCCTCAAACAAGAGCTAGTCTACTTAGGATTTTTGGTATCCAAAGGTCAATTAAAAATGGATCCAAGTAAGGTGGAAGCCATCCTAAACTAGCCTACACCAACCACAGGGACAAAAGTGAGAATTTTTCATGGTCTTGCTCAATTTTATATAATTTCAATGGAATATGTACACCAGTCCTAGAAACCATAAAGGGTGGAGTGAAGACCAAATTCAAATGGAAACAAGAAGCCAGCAAGGCATTCAAAAAGTTAAAGAAACAAGTAGTAACACAACCCATTCTCCTACTACCTAGTTTTGATAAATTGTTCACCTTGGAGTGTGATGCAAGTGGCATAGCAGTTGGAGGAGTGTTAAGTCAAGAGGATAGGCCCATAGCCTTCTTTAGTGAGAATCTCAATGAGGCTAAGAATAAATGCTCATCCTATGACTTGGATCTATATGCTCTAGTACAGTCACTTAGGAAGTGGAGGCACTACCTCCTTCCTAAGGAGTTTGTGGTGTTCACAGATAATTAGGCATTGAGTTACATAAATACCCAAGAGGAGCTAAGTAATAGACATCTCAAGTGGATGGAATATCTGTACACCTTCAACTTCACCATCAAGCACAAGAAGGGTTAGTTGAACAAGGTAGCAAATGTATTGAGTAGGAGGATGTTGACAGTCAAAGAGGTTCAACTCCAAAGCATTGGGAGTGATAGCTTCAAGGAACTTTATAAGGATGATGAAGATTTCTCAGAGGCTTATAAGCTATTCTCTGATTTTCAAAATCATTTCCATAGTTAGTTTGTTGACTATACCTTTCAAAGTGGGTTTTTGTTCAAAGGGAATCAATTGTGTGTTCCTAAGGGATCAATGAGAGAGAATCTCATTAAGGAAAAACATAATGGTAGTCTTAGTGGCTATTTTGGCATCAATAAGATAATGGAGTTAGTGAAAAGGTTTTATTATTGGCCTAAGCTACCTAGGGATGTAAGGAGATATGTGGATAAATGTGTGATATGCATGAAAGCCAAAGGAGGAGCCAGTAATGTAGGACTTTACCAGCCCCTACCCATTCCTAATAGGCCATGGGAATGCATTAGTATGGAGTTCATAGTGGGGATTCCTAAAACAAAAAAAGGGTTGGATAGTATCTATGTGGTGGTAGACCAGTTTAGCAAGATGATTCATTTCATCCCGTGCAAGACAACACATGATGCCAGCTACATTTCTCATCTTTTCTTCAAGGAAGTGGTAAGAATTCATGGACTTCCCCTTAGTACTATGCTAGATAGAGATGCAAATCTCACGGGTCATTTTTGGAAGACCCTATGGTATAGATTGGGAACTAACCTATCATTTGGCTCAACTTATCATCCCCAAATGGATGGCCAAATTGAAGTGATAAATAGGGTACTAGGTAATTTTCTAAGGTGTCTAACTAAGGAGTATGGTCAGACTTGGGATTTAGTCCTCCCTCGAGCAGAGTATTCTTATAATGACAATGTGAACCAAACCACTGGAAAAAGTCCTTTTGAGGTGGTATATGTGATGCACCCAAGGGGAGTGAATGAGCTTAGAGACCTAGTAGGTATGGATCATAGAAGTGGACATGCAGAGGACTTCTCCCAAACCATGAAGGAGGTCCAAGAACAAGTTAAAAGAACCTTGATAGAGGCAACTCAAAATTTGAAGGAAAAGGTGGATGAAAGGAGGAAAGATGTTCAGTTTGTAGTGGGTGAGTATGTTATGGTACACCTAAATAAGGCTAGAATGTAGAAGGGAGTACCTACCAAGTTTCAAATGAAAAGAGTTCAACCATGTAAAATTTTGGCTAAGTATGGAGCCAATTCCTACAAAGTGGATCTTCCCCAAGATTAGCTATTTCTCCAGTCTTCAATGTTGCAGATTTAGTCAGGTATAAAGGACCTTTGATTGAGGTAACTTAGAATATTTAGGAGGTACTATCAGATATCAGTCTAGTTTCTATACATCCAAAACCAAAGCCTCAAGTAGAGAAGGTACTCGAATCTAGAGTGAAGAAGTAGACCAAACACATGGTATACATGGAGCATCTAATCCAGGGTTTTTTTAGTGGCGATTATTCCCCATTTGGTGAATATGTGCCTATCGGTGGAAGGAAATTGGTGAATAAAATGCTCATATAGTTGTTGACCGGTTCGCCCAAATTTTATAAATTGCTCATATAGTGGTCGGATTGTTCACCACTATTTTTACGTAATATCAGTACGGTAGTCAGGTTCTTCACCCATATTTCTATTATGGTAGTTGGGATCTTCACCATAGATTAAATTGGGTTTCTTCATCAAGGATCAACATTCACCAAAGGCCCATTCTCCCAAGTAAAAATTTTATTTACACTACGACCCAATTCACCATGCATCATACATAATCATGTCCCAAATTCCTGCCCTATTCACCTAGTCAATTATTTGAAAATACGCGGGTTCACCAAATATTAGTTGTTAATCATAAGAAACTGTCAGCCCCTTCACCAAAATGGATGATGGAGATTATGAGGAAAAATCTGATGGCTAATATGAAAATGGTTTACTTGTAGTTGTCTATTTAAGAGATATGAGTTTCATTATTGAAACATGCTAGAGAGAAGGGGACTTCAAGAGATTTAGTTGATTCTGAGCTCACAATTGCATTTGTGATTGGTAGCGAATGACTGCCAGTCTGTAGTATCTTATAATTTATTCAAGTAAAATTTTATTTGCAGCCTTAATTTTTTGGAGATGTCACAGTCAAAGTTAAACAGGAAGAGGACTATTTCAGGTGGAGATGTCCAAGAGAGCCTGAGGCCAATGAAATGCACAAATTTATCTTCATACTTTGGCATGGGCAGACGTGATAGTGTTGGTCAAAGTGAGGAAGGTACATCATCAAAGGAACCTATACAATTTCAAGGTTCTCAACCTACACAGGAGTCTAATGAAAAAATTAGGGAGCCTAATAAATTGGGTGATGAAGTTGTGGAACCTGATATCTCTGATGAAGATGACCTTGAAGAAGAATTTCAAGTCAACAACCAGTACTAGGATGAAGTGATCGACTTCGGTGATGATGATGGTTTAGTTAATAGTAACACTAAAGGGAGAGGAAAATCAAAAGAAAAAACTGATCGTTAATGGGAGATGGCGAGGAAATTTAAATTTGATTGGGCAGCAAAGTATCCATTCATTGAACCTGTGGACAATCCAATTATAGGTGAGCCACCAGTAGAATGCAGATGTATGATTTGTAGTTGGAAGTATAAAAAGGAAAAGCATTTGTAGCTTAAACTAGATACCATAGAGAAACATGTTGGTAAGGTTTACGAAACCTCAATTGTTGATGGAAAGGAAATAAAAGTGGTAAGATATAAAACAAAGGAGCAATGTCAACATAAAAGGAATGCTAAGGAATATTATTTGTTTTAGAAATTTAAGACAAAGCCTGGTGAAGTTCAAGGTTCTATTAATGCTATTTTTGCAAAAGCAAGTGAAGTAGAAGATCATGGAAAAGTTGTCCAATTAAGTAATGTTTTCCATATTTTGAGCAGAGGGTGTCCAATGATAGACTATCTAGATATGAGTGATTTGTTACACTTTCTGAAAGTTCCTAACTATTCTATCATTCATTGGTCAATAAACAGTGGATGGGAATTGGCAAGTTGTATTGCCTAGGTTGAAATAGAGGATGTACAGAGAAAAATAAAAGAGTCAACCTTTACTGCATTGCCCTTAGATGAAGTTATAGCAATAGATAATACATCGAGGGTATGCATGCATGTTTATACTATACAGAATAATGTCTGCCAACCACATCTACTGACTATTGCAAAATTGAGGGACAATGCAACATTGGAAACTTTATTTCAATTAGTAAAGAACCAATTAATTGAATATGGAGGTATGGATGAATTGACAATAATGAAGAAGTTGATCTGTGTTGGAGTGGATGGAGCTTCAGTAATGCAAGGTCAAAGGAATGGTCTTTGCATAGAGATGTAGGCTTCTTGTTCACCGTATTTTGTTGGCATTCACTGTATGGCCCACAGGATGAATCTTTCTTTTAGAGTTGTGAAGAAGTTTCCTTGAGTAAACAAGGTTGAAGATTTAGTAAGAGAGTTGTACTCATATTTTTGTCAAAGTCCCAGACATTTTAGGGAATTTCAGCACTTTGCTGATGGAATTACCAATGGAAACAAGCTTCTTAAAGATGTTGATACCAAATGGATCTCTTTGGATGGACCAGTGCATTGAGTTTTTTCCAAATATCAATCTTTGATTGGACTGATGTACGAAAATCAGGACAATGCAGAAAATCAGAGATGTGGCGACCTACTTCAGAGGTTAAGCAATATAGAGACACTTTTGACTTTAGCATCTCTTCTTCCCATGCTAGAAGAAATGATGTTCATTATGAAAAAAGCCCATCAAAGAGCCATGTGTATTGCAGAATATGCTCACTTGCATAAAATGTCAGGCCAAGCCCTCGATAGTCTCTATCGAAATGACCTAAATTTATCTGATGAAAGATTTAATCACTAGTGGAAACTAACAGATTTGGACAATCCTGATAATTATTTAAAGATTATTAAAAATGGGGATTTATGTGTTTGTGTAAGAGGATTTCAGATACCAATGTACTACAATGACCCAAAGAAGCGAGCTACAAGAGTTACAAGGGAAGAGTTTACCAAGATCATCGAGTCTATAGTAGGTAATGCAAGGGACATAGCCTATAAAGTTTCCTCTAAAATAAGATCCCGATTCCCATATGAACAACTACTTGAGGCCATGGCAATTGTGTTTCCTCAATATTGGTCCTTAAAATCTAAGGAAGATTATCGTAATAGGCTGATGACTTTGATAAAGGAATTTTGCAAATCTGTAGAATTCAATGGAGTGACAATCAATGGAATTTTAGATGAGGGTCTTCTTAGATGGAAATCAGGCACTTTTTCAAGGACTATGAGGCATCAATATCAATTAATGCATAACCCACATGATGAGGGCTTGGCAACAAGGCTTTGGACAGAACTAAAATAGAGCACAATGTTGTGTGAAGAAATTTTAGAGTTCTTCAAGCTTGCTGATCTATGTCAGACCATGATATTGGGTTCAGTGGAGGATGAGAGTTTTCAGTGCTTTGGGCTTCCTAAAATCAAAGCTAAGAAACAAACTAGACAAGAATTTGGAAACATGCTTGAGGGTCTACACATCTAGGTATGATGTCAATACTTTTCCTTATAAAAAAGCAATAGAAATCTAAAAGAAATGATGCAAAAGAAGAGGGTTGGACAACACCATTAACCAATCTCTGACAGTGAGTCTAAGTGGGACAAGTATTGGTGGCAATAGGAGTCATAGAAGTGGAGGTCAGAGTGAAGAAGGCACAAATGAAAATGAAGAGAAATGAAGAAACTGGAATACCAAAATTGGATGACGACGACGACGCAGAGATGAATTGGCAAATTTAGGAAATTTCTACTAAATTAATAGTAGCAATCAATAGGTATTTTTTTCAACTTATTAACTACTACATCCTATCATTCAATGTTCATTTTATAAAAGCAAGAATGTATTATGTTTCATCATTAAAATTTGAGAACAAAGAGTATTATTATTGTAGAGTGTAGTTTGTAACTTTGTATCATATCATCAATGCTCATTCATATTTGAATTTGAAATTCCTGAATGAAATTTTGTATTCCAATAGCATATAGCAGAGTAAATCAACTAAGAATAACTAAATAAAATAGAGTAACTCAACATACATTGAATTGCAAAACATGAAAATTAGATAGAGCACAATTTGTTTTGTATTCATTTGCAATATATTACAATTTACAGTAGTTCAAAATTTAGAGCAATATTTGTAGGCCAATCCAAACATCCTCTGATGGCAGAACAATTTGGTTCATAGTATAGTCACACTCCTGTAACTTCGTTAGCAATTCATATTTGGAAGTGTGACTTGACATCACTGTTGCTTCTAAAACTCCATTCAAAGTTCTCACTGGTTTGATGAAATCCATGAATGTATCTAGAGATATGTTTGTAGGAAGAAAGCATAAATCAGTATTTATTTTGTCCTACAACCTTATTTTGTAATTTTCTCTTAAAATGAAGTTATTTGCATCAAATCCCTTAGGCAAACCAAGACTTTCCATATTCTCTTTCCTTTGTTCCATCTTTGTGATCTTCTGCTTAGCTTTGTCATCCAATTCTTGTGCTTCCCTTAGCTTCTCACATTTTTGAAAGATACTTGATACCTTTACTAAGGCATCAAGGTAGTTGCTAATTCCCTTGTTTGATAGATAACTATCACTCTTACTGTAGAGTTGTTGCATAATATCTTTTGCTTCCTTTTCTTTCTTGACAACATCCATGTTCTGTTCAATGTTCTTATGGAGCTTCAAATAACATACTCTCATACTTTGAAGCATTTCAAACCACTCATACAAGCTATTAGACATCACCAATATTTGGCCCCAAATGTGTTCTTTTGCAATCTTCACTAAATTATTATTAGTATTTGTTAAAGTTTGAATTGTATTATTGGCTTTCTTTAGTTCTTCTACCATTTTTTCACAATTATCTATCTCTTCCACTGCTTTGTGTTCCCAATGATTGGCTTTCTTTAGTTCTTCTACCATTTTTTCACAATTCTCTCTCTCTTCCACTGCTTTGTGTTCCCAATGATTGGCTTTATCCGCCTGAGACTCCAATTGCTTTTGCAGTTCCTGGTTGGAGGTAGCATTACTCTCCATGATTTTAACTAACTTTTCTGAACTGACTCTTTCTTCCTCTAGTTTTTTACTAATTTCTGCCAATTTTCCCCTCAGTGCCTTCAGCTCTACCTCTGCCTGCTCCTATTCCTTCACTACTGCCTCCACATGTTCCTGCTCTGTATCTGCTGATGTAGAGGTTGATTTTTTAATCTTTTTTTGTAATTTTTTCAAACTATTGTCTGGAGCTTTCCTCTTTGCTTTTTCATTGCCAATGTCTACCTGTAACTTTTCTATATTTCTCTCGAGCTTGGTTTTCTCTCTTTCCACCTTTAGCAGTGCACTGTAGACCATTTGGTTTGTAGACTTTGACACATTGATTTTGTCCATATTTTTAACTTTGGAAAAATCCATTTCGAGAGTGCTAACTTGAAATTCAGATGGATCTATCTGACTCTCTGGTGGGTTTCCATATTTGTTTGGTGGAATAACGACCATGAACTCCATTATGTCTCTTTTTGGGTCATATGTTGGTAAAACCCTATTGGATGCAAGTTGTTCCTCTACAGCTGCATTAAGGGCACGAGTTTGCAATGTCTTCTTTATTTCCTTATTCTTGGTTATTCTTTCTGCAAATTTATTAGAGAAATATTTGAAATGAAAATCTAGTGTTGTAGAAGTATTTGAATGTTTGAAAGTTGATGCAGAGGTAGAGCTTACAATGCCTCTTGATCTAACTAATGCTCTTTGAGGATTTAAACTTCTAGAGGGTTTTGTTGGACTTGAATCAACAAACAGTTCTTTAGGATTGAATGTCATTGTTGTCGATGTTTTGGAAATGGAAAGCTTTTGCTTCTTGACACTATCTTCTTGTATGGGATTTTGTGTAGATTCTAGTTCCCTCTTTAGAGAGGGAACTTGTTGTATAAGTTGGCCAGTCCCACTAGCACCAGTGACACTAGCAGACCCAACTCCAAGGCCTGCACCATGATTATAAGCACTCTTTTCTGTCTCAATTGTATTCCAGATGCCTTCTCCTATGTGATGCAGAGCGCACAGCAGAAGGATTCAAAACTGCATATCTATTTTATAAACTCTCTTGAAACATCATTAACATTCTAAAAATCTGCATTTCTCAAATGTTCTTCATTGTAAATATTAACCAAAGACTCTCAAGCCTGTCAAATAACAATATCAAAACTGAAAACATATGAATATAACAATAATGGTGAACCCTATCATTTTGTTCCCAAATTGGGACTGGAAAAACCATTTCAATAAACTCTTACTCTTTTCTATAAAACCGATACCACAAATTCCAATTATTAAAGCCAAGTTGCAACCTTAAACTCCTTCGAAGTTCCACACTCCATTTCTCTAATATAAAACTATTTTCAATACTCCATATTCAGTTTCTCTATTCAATACTCTATCAACAAACTACTAAACTCAATGGAGCCGAAACAAATCTTTTGGATCTATACTTCGATGAAAACCAAACTTTGACTGAACATTGTTCATTAATGCAGAAACCCGATACCAATAATACCAATTTCTTTGATAAACCTGAAAGGTGCATCAACTCTCATAACCCAAACATAAATATTTAGAATTGGTTACCCATCGCAACCATTACAATTAGAAATAAAACCATTAAACTCTTCTACACCCGATTCATTCAAATCCAACTTATATCTGACTAGATTCTACTTTATTTGTCATCAAAGCCGATTCCAATAATAAAGATTTCAAATGAAACTAATTTCCAATGCAAAAAATGCATATTCTTCAGCATTAAATTCCGATACAAATCATATTCTTCAATAAATTCTGATACAAATCATATTCTTCAATAAATTCTGATACAAATCATATTCTTCAACATTATTTGTCATTAAAATAGAGTTTGATTCAAATAAAACAATTCTAAAGGCTTAATGATATACGAATTCAATTACAACTATTTCTTACATTCGAACACTGCTTAATCACCAAGACAATGTGACTGTGGCTGACGGCTAGTGACAACAACAATTCACAAACATATCATATTTCATTAATTCAACTTCCTGTTACATCTTGGCTCTCCTCTATCGAGACACTATCCCCATTCTACTCTACTACAATACTCCACTACCATCCCTTTTATCAGTTTTCAAAATGTATATATAAAAAGAATGTGCAAAACTGACTTGAACTGATAACTAACTCAAACTAAATCATAAAACTAACTCGAACTTCCACTTATTCTATCCGACTAAAAATGACCGATGTGGATACTAATTAAACTAGAAAGATAGGTCGTGGATTATACACCTTATTATTCACTATATCTAAGACACTCAAGACTAAGACTTAACCTTCATACCCAATTATAACAATAAGACCCGAAATGGCTTACCAAGCCATATTAAAATATAATTTAACCTAGAATAATCAAGAATCTTCAAAATATCTTCACTTTCCGGATGCCCCTGCATCATACTCCACAACTTTGAAACATTTCCAAGTCCTCTTGGAAACCTGCAAAGAAACATATGTCAGTAAAAACAATAAGGCCTTCATCTTGACCTTAGGCAAATATAGGTCCTCATGGAACCATGCTGCTCCATAGAACTTCATCTTGCATCTTGGCTTGCTATCTTTCAACAAGGTGAACATGACTTTCTCAAGCTGATTCTCTTCACTCACCATCATACCCATTTGTACCTCTGGTTCCATTTGTACTCTCTCCATTCTAGGAGAAAATTTTTTCATGTTTTGAGCCCCCTCATGGCCCATCTCTGTAAATTTTATCTCTTCATTGAACGCTGCTCTCTCATGTGCCTCCAAACTACCTCCATAACTATGCCAAGTAGAGGAACCCAAGTAGAGGAACCGATAGACCCTGAAGATGCAAGGATGGCTAAACTGGTGAAAGCCATAAAGAGTGGAGATGTGAAGGTAAGGATAGACTTGCCTATGTATGGAGGAAAGATGGATGACGAAGAGTTGATAGATTGGTTTAGTGCAATTGAAAATTTCTTTGAGTGTGAAGGGATTGAAGAGAAGGACAAAGTGAAGATAGCAAAGTCCAGGTTGAAGGGACATGCTTTGTTGTGGTGGGATTGTATCCAGGTAGATAGATGGAAGAATGGTAGACCCAAGATCACATCTTGGTATACTATGGTGGACAAGATGAAGGCAAAATTTTTGCCAAGAGACTATAGATTACAGTTGTACAAGAAGATGAGGGATTTTAGGTAGAAGGAGATGGATGTAAAAAAGTACACAGAGGAATTCCACAAGCTAGATATTAGAGTGGATCATGATGAAGAGATGGAAGAAAAGATTGCAAGATATATGGGGGGGCTGAGGTTCAACATTCAGGATGAACTTAGTCTTTCTACCCCGAGGATGGTTGATGAATGTTATCAATTGGCCCTAAGGGCTGAAGAGAAGATCAAAAGGAGACAAGAGAAGTAGAGCAGCAATCGAGGTGGATCTTCCATGAGAGGAAGAGGTGGAAGAGGTAATACTGATTTTCAGAATAGCAGTAACAAGGATAAGGACAAAACATTTTCAGAATCAAGAGGAGGTTATAGAGGTGGAAGAACTGGAGGAAGAGGAAGTGGAGTATTCATAGGAAGATGCTTCACTTGCAATGAAGTGGGCCATCAGTCCTTTAGGTGTCCTAAATGGCAGGAAGACAAAGGGAGAAGAGTGCACTTGGTTGATGAAGAACCAAGACAAGATGAGCACAAAGAACCCATTGAAATTCATCCGGAAGAAGGTGAATATCTGTTGGTCAGAAAAGGATAGCCAGCACAAGGAGCAAGCATTTTCAAGATGCAATGTCTGATCCAAGGTAAGATTTGTAGTTTACTTGTTGATTCTAGTGCTTCACATAATTTGGTTTCAAGGGAGGTCATCAATAAGTTACAATTACAAACCTCTCCACATCCAAATCCATACTATGCTACTTGGGTGAGTAAGGACAATAATCTGTTGGTAAATGAACAAGTTATACTGCATTTTTCAATTGGGCAATATTCTGATAGTATTTTATGTGATGTAATGGAGATGAGTTGTGGGCATGTTATCTTGGGTAGACCTTGGCAATGGACTAGGAGGACTATACATGATGGTTACACAAACACTTATATAGTGCATAAGGGCAGGGTTCAATATAAATTGACTCCACTTATTGACAGTGAAATGAAGATTGTAGTTATGTGTTTTGGCAAGGATATCTTAATGCAAGGACAGAATCACCTAGTGGATACCGGTTGGGAGCAAACATACAAGATGACTATTGAGGTAGGAAAGGATAGTCTCAAGATAGATGGATTGCTACCACCCATATTTGTAATGGTGGGGACAGTCAAGTGTCCTTTGGGAGGGCAGGTAGATGAAGGTGCTATGGTGACAGAGCAGAGACAAATGGAGTTTGTGCAGGGGTCTGATGTGCAGTAGCAGTACTGTCAAGCAAGAGGATAGTCTAACCCAAATCTTTTTATATCTAAACCTTGGTGTGTGACTGTAGGAACCCGAATGAAGGAGTAGGCCACTTTTGGGGAGTATTTAATCCCTCAATATCAAACTACTATGAGCAAAGCCAATAGGTCCAAGCACACTAACTCTTGGGGCAAGAGTTCTTTTTGTGGTGGGGAGTATGGTGCAGGAGCACCTCAAACATTTAGTTCAGAATCGGAGATGAAAGACATATCAAGGACCTTCAAAGCAAATCCAGAGGATGGAATGTACAATCCGAGTCAATAGATCAAATGGAGGATCTTGGCACCTATGATGTTATTAACATAATGCTTTCTTCAATGAGTTGTAATGTCCTCAAAGGACTAAAATGTTATGTTTGTAATGTCCTTCAAGGGACTAAGAATTGGATTATAATGGACTGATGTTGTCCAAGTCTTAATGATGTTTTCAATAATGTTTTAGGAGCCTACGCTAGGCATGAAATAAGTCTAGGTCATTAAGGACCAATTAGAAAAGGGTTATATATTCAAATAAAGCCTTTTATGATTTTGAAATTCAAAATTTCAAACATAAACGGTTAGTTAAGAAATTTGAGGGAAGTTTTTAGTTTGTTACATTTTGAGTCTTAAACATTCAACTCAACATTGTCGTTGGTTGAATCAGTTTCTTGGAAGTTATTTTGAGTCTTTATTTAAAAAGAGGGAATCGCTGTTACAAGGCAGAGAGCAAAGAAGAGTGGTGTATTTAGGGGAATGATTCAACAATACAAATCTCAAGTTTCTACAATTTGAACTGTTTGAATCTCAAATTGATTAGATTTAGTAACCCTGTGAATTGAAAGAGATTCTTAATCAATTTACTACTTAGTAGATGAATTTCATGTTGTTCTAAAGTCACTGTCGGCACAGAGAGGAAGACTGTATAGACTGGTGAAAGATTGAACAATAAAACTTTCTATTTCTACTACCCGATTCATTTTCTATGATCCCAATTTGATTGATTGGATTCCCAAACACCTTGATAGAGTTCTTAGATCATTGGCATTGTTTCTTTTAATGAATTTCTTATCTTATTGAACCCCTGTTGTGCCAATTACTGTTAAAATAGTCACTCTTTGTTTAACTATTTTACTACTGCAGTAAAGTTTAATAGAATGGTGGCCATTCTGTGAATGTAGAAGGCCTAACCTTCATGGAATGGCATAGTCTAACATGTACTATATGCTTTTAACAATGCATGTGCAGGATTGTGTGGAATCTAAGTGATCACAGTGAAGAATGATGAGTAAAACATTGAAGTTGGGTACACAAATACAGCAGTGAGTGATCTATCCAACAAGCAATCAATTTTATGTTTGGGAAGGCATTAGGAGGTTGATGTGATAGTGAAACCATCTGCCAATTTGCTGCAAGAGTGTGTTGTGGTAGGAGATTGAAGAAGCCCTAGCAAACTAGGGTGTGAGGTCAAGATTTGGGGGTTTGGGTGTTGCAGAGCCCTAGAGGCTAATTCCTTTTGGAATTGTTTGTTTCAAAGTGTAAGAAGACACTGTCCAGAAGTTGGAAGTGCCAAGAGGTTCTAAACATATACTTTCTTTGTAAACTGAGATATTTTTATGCATTGAAAATAGGATACCAGTCAAGGTTAGGAGTGTTGATACAAAGTGACTGTATAAAAGGTTTTGATATGTTGTTAAACTTTTAAAAGGGTATCTAGAAATACCATTGTCTTGTCTAGTGTCTGAGAAATGGTCAAGTTATTGTCAATCTAAGTCTGCAGTAGGCTAGTAAGCAGTGTATTTGGCTTTTGCAACAGTTTGTGAGAAATTTGGGAGTTGGGAGTGGGGAAGTTGATTTAGAATCTTGTAAGCCTTGAATCTAAGTTGTTTGAAGCCTTGTAAGTTCAAAAATATCATCTAGGAGTATTGTGGAGAAGCCCTGTTAAGTCAAGTTCTTGAAGAATTTGTGATTGTTGGTAAATCCTAGTGCCTAACCTTAGAAATTTCAAACTTTCATTGTGTTTTGTAGACCACCACCCTTCCCTTTGCATCACTATGAGACCCAAACCACCACCTTTATAACCCATTTTTTCCACAATGATTTCCCCTTTGCCATATGCTTTATGTCATGACTTGCTGGTTCCACTCTGACTCCCAGTCCCTAGAGTAAATGCAATTGGTGGATTATCATCCTCAATGTTTGGATATTCATCCTTAGTGTCATATGCCATGCTAGGATGCTCCAAATTCCATAATTTTCTAAACTCTATATCCTCATCTATTTCATCTAGATCTTCACTAGTCTTTGGTTCACCAAGATCCTTTCTCATACTCCAAAAATCATCCATTTTCGTTCTAGTCCATTTTCTATCCGTACAAGCTTTTGCTAAGCTCTTTGGTATTTTTTTGTTTGATGGTTGAGCAGATTTTTTGTAGAAATTGTAGGACATCCTAGGCTGTACAATGCTCTGGTTTATTGTTGTCATAATTTGTGATGATAACTGTTCAGCTGAAATTTTTTCCTCACTGAAAAATTTCTCCAACTCTTTTCTAATGTCATCTCAGCTATCCTTGTTTTTCAACTTCTCTATCAATGGTTTACTTTCATGTTGAAATAAGTTTGCAGAGTTTTTATTAGCAACAAGCATTGTTTGAATGACATTGAGTGGATCATACTTCCAGTACCACTCTAAATCAAATTGAAAAATATCTATAAAAAAAATTGCCACTTTGAATGCCTTTCTCTCAAATGTTAACCCTCCAATTAAGAAAGGTAAGGAAGGGAATATGCTCTTCTTTGATTGGCCAGTGAAGAGTCTATTTGTGCTCTCTAGTTGTACTACATATTCTACTACAAACACCCTATCTATCACATGCATTGGAAGTTTGTGGGGTTGTAGTTCTGACCCATAAAACCTTATTACAGTGTATTCTTCCATTAAGTACCAGTTAGCCAATTGAATTGTGCTTCCAAGTTGGATGCAATCCCTACATGAAGCAGACAACCTAGGCATTGGAGTACTTGTTATTTTATTGTACAATGGTGCCAAAAAGAAGTCTACAAAATTACTGTAATTACTTTTGTTATCATACATTCTTATCTGATGTGTCTAGTTATATATTGGAAATGGAGTACCTATCCCCCTCTGAATTTCTAGCTTGTTTCCATTGCTCATTAATATTGTAGCATTCTTGGCTAGCAAAAGATAGCACAAGTAGGTTGTGAACCTAAATGTCTTAGAATTGCCCCTTTTAATCAATGCTAATTGTTCTTGCATCGATTGAACCATGTGTGCAACAAAATTATATCTTACTAGTTCATTGACACAATGGATATCCCAAATGAATTGAAGAATGCTGGCACCCACTTCCCTATTGTTTTCCAGTCCTAGGCAAAATGCTAGCGAGGATATAGTATCCTGAACCCATGGCACAAAAATGTTAAAAACATAACGAGGCTTATGGTTCTCACCCAATGAAGCCTTTTCCTCTGCAACTATTAGACCCTTTATAAATGAATCTTTTGCATCTGGCGGGACTGCCTCATATTGGTCTGCCAGCAATCCCAGGTCAATATGGACATTACAGTTTTGTGGGTCAAACCCTAGGTCTAGCAAACTAAGAAATTCTTCCTCGTTTATTGATAAAATTTATTCCTAATTATTTTTATTCACAATTGATTTTCTTTCTTCATCATAATTTTCTGCACAAATCAAGACAATTTCTGGGCAAGGGAAAACTTTGGGTACTAGCATGTAACCCAAACCAACATCCCACGAAGCAACTTTATTGGTTTTTTCACCTACCACTGGGTTAAATTTTATAAAATCAGGCCTCTTTGGCCCAGTTGCCTTACTGCACAATGCATATTTAATTGCTATAAGTCTCCTTTCACCATCGATAATAGGATCATAAACATCATGATACTCATCAATGAAACTAGGGATTTCTACTAGTTTTCTGCAGTCTATTAAAGTTTTCCCATCTGCTTGCCCTTGGCCTTAATTTTTCTCTTTCACCATTGTTCTTCTGAAGAATGAAACAACATAGATTCATAGATATTTACTAGCAAAATCATAGAAAACCCCAATTTAAGAAAACCCCAATTGTAAATTGTAATTTCAAAATTAGGTTAAAGTAAATTTTTGACATTACAAAATCCCCCGGCCCTAATTTAAGAAAACCCCAATTGTAAATTGTAATTTCAAAAGCAGGTTAAAGTAAATTTTTGACATTACAAAATCGGGATGCATCAGGCTAGGTATCTTACCCAAAATTAAACTTTGAAATCTGGTGGATAGATTGAAGTTAGAACAGATAACTCTAAGCCCTAAGGATCTCACAAATTATAGTCTCAAAATCTTCAGCGATGGTTCAACAGTTCTTTTTAGCTCTGCAACTAAGAGTAATGTTAAAAGCTTTCGTTAAATGTAAATTGTAATGATATATAATTAACTTTCTAAAACATACAACATGTAACATAATCTTTCTAAAAAGTACCACATAATCTTTTCATTGAATTACACGTCAATGTGTCACATTTTCGGAGTGAGTTTTCAAAAAAGCTTTTTGAAACCCATAGTACTTTTGAAATACAACTCCAACCATTCATCTCTCATAATCCAATGATTGTCATGATTTTAAATATTAATAATTTATTACATAGTAATGTAAATGAATATTAATCATTAACTATATTCACTTAGAATAGCTTATCCATGATAAAGTTTGGAAACATTAAAATATTACATGAAACAAAAGCGCAATGCAAATTTTTTATATTATATAAGACCATATCTATTAATGATTCTTATAATAAAAACAAAAAATAAAAGCAATAGCACTTCAAATTTCTTAAAACATTTTCATATTATATTTTTCAACAATTTACAATTTATATCATTTGAAAAAATCTGGTAAGCTACTACCACCAAAGGGAGACATAGTAGAGGCCGAGGGACTAGAGAGTAGAGAGTAGAGGGACTAGAGAGTCGTAGACTCAGGGACTATCTGGCTAAGGCTCCCTTCCTTCTGTGTGGAAGTCTGAAGAGAGGAGAATCTCAAAGAATTCATCTAGCCATTGATAGTCCTTGGGTTCATCCA
Organism: Chamaecyparis obtusa; assembly: GCA_027943335.1. NCBI lineage: Eukaryota > Viridiplantae > Streptophyta > Pinopsida > Cupressales > Cupressaceae > Chamaecyparis > Chamaecyparis obtusa. The sequence goes on from BSBK01009712.1 coordinate 2,864,760, forward strand.
GTAGGTACCACTTCTGGAGGAAATCCCTCCCAATCTTTTCCCACTTTCGATGACAGTTGAGTTGCTCAGCATCAAGGTTGACTAGGAATGGTTGCATAGGAACTACTCCTGGTTCTAGAATCCTATGCAAATCATTTGCCCAAGGAATGCCAACCCCAATTTGAGAAAATATGACAACATGCACATCGTTGCCGAGGTACTCTTCTTTGAAAACTTTCCTCAGAATCATAATCATATCCACCTTTTGCCCCCCAGGTCCAACAGAGAAGCCAAGAACCAAGATGAAATTTCAATGGTGACTCTATACATATTCTCACTCTCCAAAAATTCACGTTCGAGCACCATTCTTATAGCCTCCTTGGTGAAGGCTCCAAACTCTGTAGTAACAGACGCCAGGATTGGGTCTGTGACCAGGCCCAAAAAGGCCTTTTGGTCCTCCAAGGCAGTGCATCTCAAATGAATTGGAGTGTCCATTCGCAAACTATTTTCACAAATATTCTTTCATAGAGAACCTAGCACTCGTAGACTATTCTCACAAATATGCTTTCACAATCATAAATTAACGAGCATAGATCAATCTATTTATAACTCCTGATTGTAAATCTTTCCCCTAAAGATCTAATTAAATTGCAAGATAAATGGTAACTATCCAAAAATCTCCAAATCTTTCATATTTAATCCAACACTGGGTGAAATTGTTATTGGAAAAAACACTTATGATAAGACATTTTCTATCTTGGGAATAATGAAGGCCGAAAGACTTGTGCCATGCAGGTGAACATAACAATTCTTTATTATAAAAAAACCATAAAACATGTACGTTACCAGAAGTAGAAACAAGAAGCAAATTATGTTACCAGCGAAATGGTGGTAGGAAATGAAGTTTTACCATTGATTTAAGATCATCGAATGGTCAGAAAATATTGTCCTTATATGATATGACATTTTCATTCAAGCATTAACTTTAAGGCATTAATCAATTGAGGTACTGAATAGTTAATATTTATATGATGTCACACCTGTCTGTCAGTGAAAATTGAAAGGCACCATCAAAGAAACCATTAATTCACATTACTTTAATAGATGTCATGACTCATCTACTCATCACCATTAATTAATATTTCTATCTAATATTACAGACTCGTTAACACTGTCTTATCAATAAAATACTTGTCTCTGCTAAATCACCTGTAAGTCTCACAAATATTACACTAAACCTTAGTAACATCATATATAACATCTACACTCATCCTTCCATATATATGTACCTTACTCTTACTAGCATCTGATCTTTCATACAATAGCCTCACCGAACTAATCATCTAGAATCTAGATTGAACATCTCTAACACTGTAATATTGTTTGAACACATAAATATGTTGACATCAATGACAACACATCTCCTAAATATGTGAAGGAACATATTTTCCCAACATAATTAAGGTGACTAGTCAGAACATGTGTCTTCACCAAGAAGCTATAGACCAATTTGAAGTTCACTTTAGGTAATACCAGGCCATCACACCGTTTCACTTAATTATCATGATAGATATCAATAGTACATTTGACATGAAAATTGATATCTTAATCGAGCTTCCCTAATAACTAAGTATGTTCTCTAATAGGATTGGGGGGACCATAAATTATAATTAGTGCTTAGGTTAGACCAAGACCTTAACAATATATTCTTAATAATACGATTAAAATTTTTAATACCTTATATTTTCACATCTTCGATAAGAAATTCTACATCAATTAAAGGGGTTTTCCCTTATGATATAGATTCCACCATATATAACTAGAGTCAAATATTACTATTAAATAACTTGATGACTAAGAAACTTACTTAGATCATGATAAAATCACTCAGGATCTCCTTAAATATTTCCTCAGACTCACAGTGTCACATGTCTGTTGACTGTTCGATTACAACATATCAATGACCCAAGGTGAATTTCGGGCCTTTTGTTGGTCTTCATAATATTTACAAGAAAATCTTGGTAGAATCATGACATGTGGTATGATACCATGTGTATCATACCACGTGTCATGATTCCGCTGAGATTTTCCCGTAAATATTATGAAGACAAACAAAAGGCCCGAAATTCACCTTTGACCATTGATTTGTTTTAAATCCAATGGATGTGTGTCATGTGAACGGTGGAAGGTTTCTTTCAGAGGGAATTGGGTGCATTAACTCCTTTAGTGAAAAATCTCTCTAGAATTATTCAATCGACATACCAATTATAAATGTTTTAAAACCATTCGCCATGACAAATATATTAATTCAAATATTTGGAAAATAGTTTCGCCATAATTTTATAAAAATGGTATCCATTATTTAAATATTTGCCAACTAATATCAATATTTTGACACATAATTCACCATCAATATTAATAATTTTATTTTAAAAAAAATTATAGTCGCCATTTTTTTATAAAAATTGTATACACTATTAAAAGATTCACCACCAAATATCCATATTTTGACAGATAATTCACCATCACTATTAAAAAATTTCCCCCCAAAACACATGTGATTCACCATAATTTTATACATTTTGGGAAGGGGGGTTTCCTTAAAGTTATCCCTGATCTAATCCAGTGGAAGGGTCACCCTGAATCTGAAGCAACATGGGTGGAAGAAAATGACTTCAAGAAGCCTGGCATTGACCCTTCTATCTTATCCCCTACTGTACCTTGATTTCTTTTGTGTAGAGGCGGAGTATGGTGCAGGAGCACCCTTTTCTTTTCTTTGTTTTTAAGCCATTCTTGGCATGTTTTGATTTCCCTAAGGTCATGTTGACCAAGGTGCGTATTCTAATAGGGATTTGAAGTCTATTTAGGTCCTAGGTTCTAGATTGTGGGACTAAAGTATGATAGTCTAGTGCATGGTAAGTGTGGGTGGATGATGTCATTATGATGTCATAGGACTTAGGGTAGGTAGAAAATAAATTTTGGAGTCTAATATGGAGCTTAGTACTCCATAAGATCTCACTAAGGTCTATGGTGAGAAAGAATGTCAAAAGTTGCAAATTTGTTGCAAAAGTTGCATAGCAACTTTTGCAACTTGTAAAAGTTGCTTGGACCAAAGTTGTCCAAATGCCCTAATCATCCTGTAAGGAGCCTAAACCCTTCCTAATAACATACTAATTCTATTTAAGAAAACCTTGGACCAAATCTCAGGGTTAGAGATTCTACTGTACAGAGAGTTAATTCTGTAGGTGTGTACAGTGTGAGGATTTTTTATCTAGTTTGATAATCAGTGAATATATGAGCTATGTTTTGAGTTGAATTTTAGTTTCTAATTTATGGAAGATGTATATTAGTGTCTTTTCTTTGAGTGTGTGTCATTATTTTATCATTTCCTATACATTTCATTGCATTGTATTAAATGTTTTGTATTATCTCAGTTTGTTGGTTCATATCAGGAGAGTTGTAGAAATGAGGATCTAACTCACTATCCCACCATTCATTTTGTACAGACTTTTGGTGATAATGATTAGACTCCATTTATGTAATATGTACAAGAGGAGGGGCCCTAGAAATATTTCCAAGCTATTTTACAGTCATGCCCTAGGTGAGCCTATAGTGAGCTTGGCTAGGAAGGACTGAGACAAGAAGGTAGATAACTTGCAGAGATGAATAAGGAAATGAGGATTAGTGATTAGAGGTCTTAGAAAAGGTATTTTTAAAATACTATACAAAAGGAGAAGGTGCAACCAATCTATTTGGTCACCAAACACTTGAGAACAAGGCATGCAATTAGTACAAACCTAAAACCCTCCCAAAAGCACCCATTTTTTGTTAGGGGGTTGTACGGATTGGAGAAACCCTAAAACCTCCAAAATCCTTGAGAGGTTAGGTATTTATCCAAGAATAAAAAATTAGTTTGTAGGATTCTTTGGTAGAAAATAGGAGCAAAGCCCTATTTTCTCGAAGGAGGCCTAATTGGGGCTCTTCATTGTAGCCCTAAATTGGAAAGGAACTATGAGATCGGTAAGAAAATTTGATGAAGTGAGACCTCTAAGAAATAAATTGGAACCAAATATGACATTTTCCAATGCCTCCTCATCTCTACAAGATTCTATGTTACTTGTAATACCCCAAAATTGGCACCTAATAAATTCAATCAATTTTGGTGCATTTTCATCAATTTTACATCATCAAAGTCCTAGTTTACTAAGCAATTTTCTCTCTCCTACCTGACTTAATTTGACTTGATGTCAATTGCAAAAACCCTATTTTCATTAATCAAATATTATAATTAATTCCTAAAGTCTTCGACTTTTATTAGCTAAATTAACCCTATGATAAATTAATTTAATTCTAAAGTTCTAAGTGCTTTAAATTAAATTAAACCCACCCCATTTGGCTAATATACATAAAAAGGAATTAATATTACTTGTTATTTGAATGGACACCTTTATTTGAATTAATAATTAAAATTATTCGAATAGTCACCCTTATGTGGCAATAAACATTCTTTTAATTAAGTAATTCATGCTCTTTTGTCTCAATTGGAAATGAAGAGTCAGGAGTTTCAAATCAAGAACCTCTTCATTCTCTCCCTAGGCTTGTCTATTTAATGAACCTCATTCTTCATTCAAAGGAGAGAAATTTTGAGAGTAACTAAACTATAGCATTTTTTTTTCTCAATTTCATATTTTCAAGCTTTCATTGCATATTTAAATTAATTTCATCTAGTTTAATATTGCATCTTCATTGTAATTAGTTTTCTTACTTTCTCATAGTTTAATCTCATCTTTCTTTCAAGCATTATTAGACTAGAATCTGCATTTCATATTTACTTTCAAGTTATTAGATTAAAACCTGCACTTCATTCTAGATTACAAACTACATTTTCATCTTAGATTAATTGCACTTTTCTTATCATTCTAGCTTTCAAATCCTCCATTGTAGGATTGGTCTTATGGTTGTTGGCTCTCATTCTAAGAGTAATCAAACACCCCATCTACATAGGAGGCAACAGGTCACTTCACCATGAATTTCAAATTGAGCAATCAATACTCTCTTTTGTAATTCAATTGTGTGAATAATGACTATGTTGCGTGTGTAGTTGGATTAGAGGTCCACATTCAACCACATACATTTTTGGCACCCACTGTGGGGAAGAAAAGATCAATTTTTGGCCTCATTCTTTTTTTTTCTGATAGGAAATTTGAACTCTGTCGTGCATCCGTACTTCCTATGTACAGATTCTTGTGCAAGAATCTAGATTATACCATGTGAAGTTTCACTCTCAGTAGCACTCTCTCACGTGAAATTTCGCATCCTCGTGCAGAACCCTTTATTTTCTCATGCATTATGGAGTACTTCCTCATGCGAGATTTGATTCCAGTTTTTAAAAAATTTCCAATCTTTGTGTTTTCTACTCTAGATTTCTAACAGTTTCTATTTTCTATCAATTTCCATTTCTCTGCTCTTTTCACAACATAATAGTTTTCTATAGGACGTTTGTCGAAGAACATAAAACATGCTAATGGTTTGATTGTATGATGATAGTCAAAGAACAATTAAAATGTTGTGTTTGTTTCTTGCTTTCATTCACATAGTCTAAATAGGGCTCTGTTAAAATTTCTTGAGAATTTTGATAGTGGGTAGGGAATTTGGATCTTCATTACATGGAGGTGATGACCATGAATGAACCCAAAAACCCAATGATCCTACTAATATGATAGATTCTTGGGGAAGCAGAGAAAGGTAGTGAATCTTTAACACTTCTACTTGCCAAGGGATTATGCTCTTCTCTCTTTGAGAGAACCAGAAACCCAAAATGTTGTAGATTTGGTGAAGTGAAGCTAATTTGGTGATGAATTTTCTTGATGTGTTTGGGTGAAGTGATGACGTAGAGAAGTATGCTCTTCTCTCTTTGAGAGAAATACAAAATGAAACCCTCAGATCTAAGCCAAGTTGTGTCACCTTTAGAGGGCCTACTGGAAGTTGAACCTCTGGGAATGACCCAAGTGAGTATGCACCTTTCACTAGTGATTCCACCTCACTTTAATAAAGAATGCTTTATTGAGTCTAAAGAATCCAAAGCCATATTAGCTTCCTTCTCATGATTTCAACTATCATCTTGAGAAGGCCTTGTTTGTTGTACTCAACAGCACCACTACTAGCCCTGCTTGCGGGGGTGTACGGCTTTAAAGTGTTGGTGTGGTTGCAAGGCCTCAACCCTGTATCAAGGGCACTAAAGGTTAGTATGAATGGAAGCCTATTAAAAACTTTCCTTAGCTATTGGCATACCCGGTTCACCTTTGAAAGGAGTCATAATCTTTGCCCAGGGAGGGGGAATAATCTCTCCCATAGATTCCCATCATAGGCATACACCTAGATGCTTGAAGGTGGTATATGAAATTGGCCCCTGCCACAAGGGTAACCTTTCAACATATACTATTGATTCCTTGGAAACACCAAAAACACAGGAACCCTCTAGGGGGTGACACTATTGTGTGAGGTGCGCGTATGCGCATAAGCAATGGGGCAAAGGTTTTTTCTTCTCACCATTTTTTTTGGTAGGGATAAGCTATGTGTTTGTTATCGAGTCTTAAACATTGTCCAATCATTATCAAACAAAGAATCCATTGATGCTATCAAGTTGATTTGTCCTTGATAGGTCTGTTAATGAATACTTCTTGTATCACAACTGCTTGATCTAAACCTTTGTGTCTTTAAACGAATGCTTGAAACCCAAAATGAGATTGTTGACTAAACTATTCCTCAAACCTGTCAGGAAACTAGATTTTCTGTCAGACATCAATTTAGGTTGTATCTCAGAATTCAAATTTTACCTTGAAAAATGTGTCAAACTATCAGACTTTGGATTTTTCCCATGTGAAGTTTCACTTTTCAGAGCACTTTCTCATGCGAGACTTTGTTCTTTCATGTGAGGTTTGGTGTTTTCTCACGTGGCCTGGTATTCTCTCACATGAAATTGTAGCCCTATTTTAAAAAATAGAGACTGTTTCCCATTGATTGTTTGACTTTTTATTTTATCTGCTTTTTGTTTGAGGTCTATTTTTTGTTTTCCTATCGTTCATTGTCAGAAACTGGTTGTCTCAAGTTGGGAATCAATCGATCTTTTCTTTGCCTCGTGTTGTCTCTTGTTGGTTTACCTTATCTCTTTATGCCTTTTTACCTCATGTTGCGATAGTCTTATCTTGGCTATTCTAGCCATACTCCTAATGATTCATACCAAGTCCATCTCACACCTTGGTTGTTCTAGCCTTTATCTCCTTTGCGTTGTTCCTAGAGATAGAGTTTAGCATTATCCCGAGTCTTCTCTTGTTTCATCTTCGTCTATGATTGTCACAACTAGAAGTGGCAAGACTTATCCCATTCAGAATACTAGTCAAGGTAGAAGTGAACTTCCTAATCAAGAAATAGATCATCTCGAATCTGTTGCAAAATCTAAACTTTATAAGGGATCCTCAAATTCTTCATTGAGTACTTTGAAAGATAGTCCATCTCAACCATCACCTCCAGTGTTCCAAGAGTGTTTTAATCTATTGTTTGAAGCGCAACCTGGTTTCTCATTCTAAGGTCAAGACAACTCATTCTTCCAAGACAATTCATTGTTTCATAAAGTCAAGAGGCCTCTTCCTTAGACTAAACCTATTATCGTACCTATTGATCCTGCTGAGAATAGTCCTATCATTGAACCTAGTGATACTATTGACGATATCTTCTTGCCTAAATTCTTTAAATCTTTGGATCTTGTTCATTCACTAAAGGTTACTTTAGCTGCACCCTTTCGACATCATTCATATCACTTTACTAAGGCTTCAATCACTACACTATCCCACACCAACAAGATGGGAGATCCATTTGACTTCCAACTGGGCAAGTACAGTCAAACTTTTGATCAATCTCAAAACAATCAGTATCATGGTCAATCCTCTAATGACCAACATCATGCTCAACCTCAGAATGAATAGCCTTATGGTCAATCTCAACATGACCAAAATCAGTCTCACAATGATGATCAATCTCGAAACAAACCTCAAGGCGATTGACAACCTACATATTTCTATCGCCCTCCTCCATTTGATCAAAACCAAGATGATCAGCAACAAGATTAGATTCTGAGCATTTATGAGATTCTTGGGAATGAAAATGATGTGATAACTCAACAAGATATAAATGCTACCAAAGCTAATAAGAGTCTTATTAAAATGATGGAGATCCTTCTCCTAGAGGAGAAAGAAAAATACTTCCTTGAGTTAGCTCAACAAGGGGCCAAGTTACCCCCAAACTATCAAGTTGAAATGCTTGTAGCTAAGGAAGAAGAAACTAAGACCGTAAAGTTGCAAAAGATAGTCTGAGACATGCAAGATCAGATTAGTCAACTTGTGAAGAATAAGGACAAACCCACTCAATAATTCACAATGGAAAGTATTTTTCCTTTTCCTTTTGATAGAAGTCTTCATATGCCACCTTTTCCTAGAGGTGTAGAACTCCCTAAATATGAGAAATACTTGGGTGCAACCAATCCCCAAGATCACTTAAGGGAGTTTGGTGCATTATCTATGGAATTTATGCATGATCAGACCTATCTTATGTGCTTATTTCCTCATAGTTTGGGTGGACCAACTATGGAATGGCTCGCTAGGTTGCCCACTGGCATTAAGACTTTTGATGAAATGGCTAATCTTTTTCTCCAACACTACTCGCATAATATTCAGCATTTAGTCAACATCTAGGATCTTTGCAATTTAAAACAATGACAAGGATAATCTTTCCTAACATTTCTCCAAAGGTGGAGACAATTATGTACGAGGTGTCCTCACAAGCTACCAGAGTCTGAGAGACTCAAGATTTTCTTGGACAATCTTGTCCCAGACTTTGGATACTAGGTACAATTGCAAGGTCCTCTAACTTTTGATAGTATGATCAAACAAGCAGTGTGAATAGAGGCCTTTATGGTTAAGAAGGGAGAATTAACTTTGAATAAGGACAATAAACAAGGATTCTCCACAAACAAGGATAAAGGAAAGACTGTCAATAAGAAAAGGGATGTAGTAAATGATGGAGTGGTGGATAATGTCATTGCAAAGCCTTCAAAGCCTATTTTTAATCTTTCTTCTAGTATACAAGAGGCTAAGGCTGTTGAAAAGACCACAATGGATAATTAGCAAACTTCTAGATTTGCTAAGAGCAAACCTTAGGCCTCTCAAACCAAGCATGAATTCACCTCTTTAGGAGAGCCTCTTGATGTGGTTTATAAAACTCTTATATAGAATCAAGTTCTTACTCCTTTGGAAAAGTGTACTTATGACCCACAACCATGACCTCATTGGTGGAATGATAATGCTTACTGTGACTATCACCAAAACATTGGTCATAAGACTTCTACTTATCTCCAACTGAAGCATAAAGTTCAAGATCTCATTGACAATGGTGACATGCTTGTGGAGAATCATAATAAGAATTTGGACCATCAAGATTTTAAGGATCCCTTCCCTGCTCATGAGAAGGGTGAGTCTTCAAATGCCAAGAATACCAATGCTAAAGTCAATTACACATACACTAATGATGACAATGTTATTGGCAGGATCAAACCTATTGAGATAGAGTATTATGATGTGATCACTTCCAAGGGTAGCGGTGATGCTCCCAAATCTAAGATTCCTTTTATCTTGTGTAGTTCTGCGTCTCATTCATCTAAATCTAAACAATCTCAAGACTATGCTAATGTTATCACTCAATCACGAGGAAGAGTTGTTTTGAAAATTCTTGATACTTCTACATCCACTCCAAAACAAACTATGGATAAGAGACCCGATACTTCCACATCCACTCTAAAGAAAAATGTGGATAAGACTATTGTTGGTCCTACCAACAAGAACATGAAATCTATTCCTACATCTAGCGCGGCTAGTTTTAACATCTTAGATCAACTCCAGCAAACCAATGCTTAGATTACCATTTTTGTGTTGTTGAAGATCTCGCCTGCTCACAGGAAGATTTTGGATAAAGCCCTCACCAAGGAAAATGTTCCCAAGGATCTTGATCTCAACTGGTTCCAATCTATGGTGGATCATTTGACCTCGCCTCACTATATATCCTTCTCTGAAGAAGATGATCACTCTTTGAGTCATCTGCATAACACTCCCTTGCATATAGAGGTCATGATAGGTCCTAAGTGCATCCACTGAGTGCTCATAGACAATGGTGCTGGTCTTAATATATGTTCTGCTAAACTACTCACTCAGCTAGGTTATGATGAGAATTGTATAGACTCCTACAAAAAGATTACCATCAAAGCTTATGATGAGGAAGAATGCAAGTCCCAAGGCTTAGTTTTGCTACCTATCCATGTAGGACCTATTGAAAGGGATGTTACTTTTCAAGTCCTTGACATTCCTCTTACCTACATCTTATTAGGTAGGCCTTGGATTCATGAGATGTAGGTTGTTTCATCCACGTACCATCAATGCATTAAGTTTCCATTTCATGGGGCAGAAGTCACTGTGCCTGCTAATACCAATTACTCTTGCAACACTCTTGCACAATCCACAAATAGCTTTGATCTAGAAAATCAAGAGTCCATTGAGTTTTAAGATGCTAAGCTAAAGGAAATGGAACAAACTTTGAGACTTAAGGATACAGGCATGGGAAAATACCCAATTGAACTTGTCCTCTCGCTAGCTACTCTTCCTCTGTCTCCACACTCTTATGGGAGACCTTTCGAGGATAAAAAAATTTCTAATACTTCTCCTCAAATAGTTTATGATGGCACCTTTGTGTGGGCCTCTAAACCTTTAGAAGATGACGACGAAGAAAGAGCTATCAGAGCTTGGATCTATAAGGGAAAAGAAACAGCTAAAATAACTACTCCGCCTCCAGATTTAGAGCAAGAACCATATAGTGAGGCCTTCAAGATCATGAAGTGCTTTGGTTATAAGGGGAGTGGTCCTATAGGAAATAATGACAATGGCTTACTAAAACCCATTGAAGCTATGGGTCACTGCACAAAAGATACTACTGGCTTAGGTTTTAAAAAGAATCCCTTTCATTTGGGGACCAAGAAATTTGTATCAGCTCTTGAGCTTGAACTTGAACCTGAACAAGAAATTAAAGATTCCACTCCAGAAGTAAATCTAGAGGCTAGCTCTAATGAAGACATATTTCCATATTCTATTCCTCTAGAATGTGCTACACTCTTTGTAGAACCTGATTAGCCTATCATACCAGTCCATATGGTAGACACCGATAATGATATTGATATTGATTATGATAAAACCTCTTCAATGCATCAATTCACATATGAGAAATGGAAGGCAACACTAAATGATGATCCTAATTTTCTAGGTGAACAATATAGGCCGCCACATTTTCAAAAGAATCTTGAACAAGAACAACTTCAACAAGTTGTTAATGCCACAAGGAATGAAGATGAATTGGGTGATACAACTAGTACTAATGAAGTTCCCACATCAAGTACTGAATCACATGAGTTTGACTCTTTTTCTAATGCTACTTATGTTGTGGACATAGATACTGTTCACATGTATGAAAGACTTCTTGAAGTAGGTGAAGGGTCTAGCGTTAGGCCACACAAATTAGACACCACTAGTATCAACGTGTCCTCTACTTTTGACATAAGGTCTTATAGGGATTTGAACACTCCTTCAGAAGAGGTCACTCTAGGTCTTGACTTGCTTGTCCATGCTTTTGATGGCTATACTGTAAACACGATTGAGCCAGTCACTACTACTCTCTCACTCCGCCATCCCGATCTGATAAATTGGAACTCCCCTTTAACATCCAATGAAGTCCTAACATTCCAAAATGATTATGATCTAGCCTATTACCTCCATGCTATTGAACCTATGATGTTCTCCACCAAAAAAAGTAGTGTTAGCATGACAAAGGCGGATATCAAGTATCTTAGTCAAAAAATTAAAAGAAGAAAAAATAAATGCTTTGATGGTGAAAACCACTTTGTGGTAGTATCAGAGTAAAAAATAGTAAAAATAAAAGATGTATCCAAGGGTGAAAACCTCTTTGAGGTGCCTAAGGATGAGATAATTGATATGCTTCTAAGCCACTTTCAAGAGATTTCATCAGTACTGATTGACCTGACACAGCTAGTGAATTTGGGTACAAAGGCTACTCCATAGATTATTCATCTAGCACAATCATTGTCTGCAAAAGAAAAAGAAGAGTTCACTAGCTTCTTTCATAGCAGAAAAATAAACTTTGCATGGACCTACTCTAACATGCCTGGGTTAGATCCCAATCTAATCATGCACCATTTGTCCATTGTGCCAAGTATTAAACCTGTTAAATAGAAGCTGCAAAAGATGCATCCACAAGTGGCACTTTTGGTCAAAGCAGAGCTAGAAAAGCTTCTCAAAGCTGGTTTCATAAGGACTATTGACTATGCCGAGTGGATTTTAAATATTATTCCGGTCACTAAGCATGATAAATCCATTTGTGTGTGTACAGATTTCTGGGATCTCAATAAGGCATGTCCAAAAGATGACTTCCAACTACCTAATAATTATATGATAGTAGACATGACAGCAGGATATGAGTTGTATTCCTTGATGGATGGCTTTTCTGGCTATAATCAAATAAAAATTATGCCAGAAGATCAATAAAAGACCACTTTCACATGTGCCTAGGGCACCTTTTGTTGGAATTTCATGCCTTTTGGACTTAAGAATGCTGGAGCAACATATCAGAGAGCTATCACTACTATTTTCCATGATATGATGCATAAAAAAATGGAGGATTATGTGGATGATAATTTAGCCAAAAGCATGCAATGAAGAACTCATCTCATAGATTTGGATCCCATACTTGACCGCATGGAGAAATTTAGTCTCAGACTTAATCCCAAAAAGTGTGCATTCGGTGTCACTTCCAGGAAACTCTTGGGTTACATCATCTCAGCTAAAGGCATAGAAGATGATCCTAAAAAAGTGCAAGCTATTATGGACATGCCTCCACCAAAGAACATCGATCAAATGAGAGAACTACAGTGAAGGCTACAATCTATCTGGTGTTTCATTTCACAGTTGGCCAACAAGTGACAACCGTTTACTAAAACTTTGCATAAGGGTGTGACATATGAATGGAATGAAGAATGTGATAGGGGGCTCACTCAGATTAAATAGTATCTTGCTAATCCACCTATATTAATGCCTCCTATTCATGGGAAGCTACTTATACTATACATCTTAGCCACGAACACATCTTTGGGTGCTCTCCTAGCTCAAGAAGATCAGAACAACAAAGAGAGAGCTATATATTATATCAGCAGAACATTGGTGGCTTATGAAATGAACTATTCTATCATTGAGAAAGCTTGTCTCACAATAGTATTCACTTCTTAGAAGTTGCAACATTATATGCTTGCCCATACTAGAAGGCTTATTGCAAAAATTGATCCACTAAAGTACTTATTGAGCAAGGCTGCCCTCATGGGTAGATTGGCAAAATGGGTGATGATACTTAGTGAATTTGACATTGAATATGTGGAAATAAAAGCTATTAAAGGACAAGCTATTGTTGATCAGTTGGCGAAAGCTCCTTTGAAAGATCACCAACCTTTGAGTATTGAATTTCCAAATGAATCCATCATACTTCTCACACATCAATCTTGGAGCATGTTCTTTGATGGATCATTCACTCAACAAGGATCCAGTGTAGGCATTCTATTTATTACACCTTAAAGATACTCATTGCCAAAATCTTACAAATTGTAGTTTCCATACAAAAACAACATTGCTGAATATGAAGCTCTCATTAACGGCATGAAGATAGCCATTGAATGGTGTGTGGAAGAGCTGAAGATCTTTGGAGACTCTCAGTTAATCATCAATCAAGTTAATGATGTCTATCAAACAAAAGATGACAAGCTAGTACCTTACAAAAGAATGGTGGATGATCTCAAATAGTATTTTGCACACATTTATTTCTAGCAAATTCCAAGGGTAGACAATAAAGAAGCTAATGCTATGCCCACTCTTGCTTCAATATCACAAATGCCAGAGAATGACTTTAGACATGAATTCCTAGTGGAGACATTACACTACTCTACCTATGATATTCCCCAATCTCAGATGATCTATTCAGTCATTGGACATGACTCATCATGCTACCACCATATCTATTCCTACCTTCATGACCAAATAATTCTTGACACCTATACCCAGAATGAAAAGCGTCACCTAATTTATACTACTTCATAGTATGTCATCATAGAAAATGACTTGTATAGGTGGTGCCCTCCTTAGGTGTCTAGAACCCGATGAGTCCAAACATGCACTAGCTAAGGTACACAAAGGTATCTATGGGTCTCATTCTAGTGGTTTGACATTAGCTCAAAAACTTATTAGAGCTAGTTACTACTGGCTAGACATGGAGAAAGAAGTTGTTCAATATGCTAAGACTTGCAAACAATGCCAATTTCATGGGAATCTAATCCATGCTCCTGCTAAAGAGTTGATTCCTTTCATCAGTTTCTGGCCATTTCAACAATGGGCCTTTGACTTGGTGGGTCAAATACATCCTTCTTCTTCAAGAGGACATAAGTTTATCATCACAGCTACTGACTATTTTACTAAGTGGGTTGAGGTAGTGCCTCTAGCTGTAGCTGATGGCAAGTCTATGGCTATGTTTATACTAAACTATATCATTTGTAGATATGGTTTACCCTCATCCATTATCATTGACAATGGGGGACAATTCAAGAACAAGGATCTAAGAGACTTATGCACCAAATTTAGGATTATTCAACATTGTTCATCTATCTATTATCTTCAGGGTAATGGATGAGTAGAAGCTTCTAATAAGACAATTCTCAAAATCTTACACAGAACAGTTCATAAATCTGGAAGAGATTGGCATCTCCAGATTAATCCAGCTTTGTGGGCCTACAAAACAAGTATCCAAACACCAATGGGGGATATTCCTTTTTCCTTGGTTTATGGAGTAGATGTAGTATTGCCTATTAAGGTTGAGATTCTGACATTGCAAATCTCTTTGAGAGGCCTCATCACTGATGAAGAAAATAGAATATCCCAGCTTCAAGAGCTTGAGTTACTGGATGAATGTCAAAAGGTGGTGTTCGATCATCTAAGAGCATACCAAAAGAGGATGTCTAAAGCCTACAATAAGAAAGTCAGACAAAGAGAATTCCAAGTGGGTGATCTTGTCCTGAGAGAGAACCCCAAGAATCAGTAGTAGCAAGTCCAAAAAGGAA
>BSBK01009712.1:2885000-3022500 GCA_027943335.1 Chamaecyparis obtusa
AAAGCTTGTGATTTACTTGAATGTCAGGTATATCACGCAGGTATCCTAGACCAAGTCCCTCAATGTGAGCACCTCTCTACATCCGTCAGTCTCTAAACTAATGTAGTGATGATGTGACCTGAAGGCAATGTCGGGGAAGTCAACCTGCAAAGCAAGTGATGAAATTGATCAGTATCTTGATATGATGGTTTTCAAAATGATGACAATAAATACAACAAGGCATCTATCCTAGACATGACTCTATGACGCTCTACTTGGCTGATTTTATGCAAATTTGACCAATTTAAGCAAAGATTTTACAACTCTATAGCAGATTTTTGTGTGAAGAAACTGTTCCTTCATGCGAGACAGGACTTATTCTTGCGCAAGCAAGAGAAATTTCACCCAAGACCAACTTTCAGTTCGTACGAGCTTCCAAATAGAGCCGGGTGAAGGAACCCTAACTGATGTGAGGAAACCAATTCCTCGTGCGAAAGGTGATCTAGGTCAGCATGAGGAAACTACTTCCTCATGTGAGATTGGAAGAACATGTCCTAAACTATGCTAGATCTACCCTAAATTGACCTAGAAAGTAGTACAAATCAAAATAAAAGGAGGTTTATTGACTACTTATAGGTGCGTCATACTCCAGTGGCCAAGTGTGTCATCAAGAGTGCTCAAATCAATGCATATGCAGTGGAAGACCCTTCATTTCTCTCTCAAAGCTCAAAATCAGCAAGAAGATGAAGTAACTAATGAATTGAAAGTGACCCCTCTGGGCCTTATATAGCTTTTTGACCTAATTTTCAAAGTGCTCCATTTTTTGCAAAAATTTTGCCCTTAGCTAAATCGACTACTTTGAATCCATTTTTGGGATTGAAATCAAAATCTGACATCTCTAGATAGCTCGAAATCACATTTTAAATTCTAGAACCCTTTGGGATCAAATGCTGTGTAATCAGTCTTCTGGCATCATTTCCCTACCAAATCCTCATCGTTTCATCAATTTCTTGAGTATTCAATGTTTCATCAAAGTCAACTCAAGTCAAATCTAGTCAACTCACTGAAATGTTAAGAGAACTATTGCAATAATAGAAGAACGGTGTCAGACTGGACCCACATGAATATCCCTGTCAGTGGTGGGACAAAAAAGGCAACTTTGGCTCTATGCTCTGCTAGGGTTTTTTCACCTTGCATCCATTTCTACAGTCTTGTCCTTCGCACATACCATAGTTATTACAGGAAATAGCCTAATATCTATGGCTCTAGCCACTTCCCACCAAGCATTTGATGCTGGTGCTAGTGTGGTTTCAGATAGCAATGGCACCACCAAGAAAATGCCCCCGCAAGTTTGTACCCAAAGTATTCCACGAGGTATGGCCCAGCCTGATATTGTTTTACCCATTAATGAATTCAATGATGCATGCACTTGGCTTGAATTGCACACCCTGATTGGCTATTTTCTGGGTCACAACCCCTTGAACATGTTCTCAAGGACTAGGTTGCAAAGAATTGGACTCCTCACGGAATCCACTTGGAAGGCATTCAGAGCCTTACCAAAGGCTTTTTTCTTTTTCACTTTTCTAACCCCTCCCATGTGGATGCTATCTTTGCCAAAGGTCCCTGGAATATCAGGGCTTCGCTGCTAATTTTCCAATGCTGATCTCATGACTTCTCTGTCTCTAATGATAAGAAGCACAAGGTCCCAGTGTGGGTCAAGTTCTCTTGTCTTCCCTTACCTTGTTGGCCTTTCATCCAAGCCATAGCGTAGAAGCTCGATAGGGTTATATGTTTCAATCATGATAGTTTTCTTAATCTGCCCCCTCACAAGAGGCCCTATGTTGAGGTTGACCTTTCTAGGGATCTCAAAGAATCCATAGAGATTCAAGTTGGTGATACCACCTTCACCCAGAAGGTGCTCTATCTTAATCTTCCCAATACTTTCTATCAGTGTTAATCCACGGAGCATAAGATTAAGGACTACCCTTTAGCAGTTCCTCGTACCAAGCATCCTCCCAAGGATGCTAGTTCACAACCAGTTGAGGCTAGCAAGAAAGAAGATAGAAAAAAAGATGAATGGGTCACTATCGGTCATTGTAACGAGCCCCACAAGCAGCTTGTTTTGGCTCCCACCTCCCATCCACCACCTTGTGATAACACGGTTTTTTTGGAAACCCTGTTATCAAAATTTGAAACCCTATTGATCGAGGGAAAAATGTTTCCACCACTCAAGCTTCCACTCCTCCAGCTAGCATGCCTCTGATGGTGACTAAAATTATTTCTTCCAGCTCTTTCTACCACTCTCGCAGCCCTTCTAGGTGTGCTAAGACTAAATTCAATGGCATGCAAGACAAGTGGCGTAATATTTCTCTAGATTTTCTTGGGTCTAGTTTTGCCCTAGGATATTTGTCTAATAGCTTTGACTCCCTTGGGGACAAGGATGGAATGGATGACACTGTTATTCCATGAAGTAAATCTCATGGAATGTTCGTGGGTTGATAGACCTACATAGAAAATATTCTGTCAGGAATTTCCGTAAGCATTTTTATCATCTGGATGTTTTATGCCTCCAGGAAGTTAAGATTTCTATTTTCATGCTTGATACTGCTTGTAAAGTTATTTGGCCTAAGACCCTTGCTCTTTGTTTTGAGCACGATGCTGGTCGAGGTAGAGTTGTTACTCTCCTCTCTCCTCATTGGCATTCCCTACTAGTTAGCCATGGTTCTGATCCCATGCAATGAGTTGTTTGGGCCACTTTCATCATTGAGAATCATTCCTTCGGTGTAGCTAATGTTTATGCTCCCAATGATGCTATTGAAAGATCTCACCTGTGGCATTGGCTTACGGATTCTCTGCCACTTGCTATGTGGCTTGTTTGTGTGGACTTCAATATGGTGGAGATGGCATCTAACAAGGATGGTTTTGTACCATTTTGATGGACTGCTAGTGAAAGGGAAGCCTAGTACTACATGCGTAATAAATTAGGGCTTTTTGATCCCAATGTGGGCTGTCACCGTTCTGATGGGGCCTGGCACACTTGGTCTAATTACAGGGCTTCTTCTGATAGAATTTATAAAAGGCTTGATCGTGCCATGATCTTGGCTCAATCTTTTTTTTCCTTCTCTAAAAAGAAAGCCTTACCAGTCACTCCTCTTGTTGATGTGACCTTGTAAGACCACTGTCCCATCTAATTTAATGTTGTTTGCTAGATAGCTAAGGTTAGGCCTCCCACCACACAATTCTACTTTAATACTTGTGTCCTTCATCATCCTTCATTATGGCCCACATTCATCAGGTTTGGAACCTTGAGCCTGGACCAACCCACTTAATAGGTTGGATTCAATGGTGGAATGACGCTATCAGGTGTACGGCTCATTTCTTGCGCATTTATGGCAGGCAATTGGCCAGCTATCATCATAGAGCCTATGATGTCAACACCAAACCTTTGTGTGTTGCCACCAAAGCTTTAGCTCGGGACTCATTCAATCAAGAGTTGCAAATCAATCTTGCTAAGTTATGCCACTAGAAGAAAGTGGCTGACAATCATGCTACTAGAGGAGCCCAAATCAAAACTCGGCTGCATTGGTTAAAGGTTGGAGACCAAGTCTCAAAAGAATTTTTTACTGCCCTCCATCCTTGGCATATTAGTATGGGCATATCTAGAATCCGAGAAGGTCATTCCCTTTTCATGGAGCTTCTTGATGTTTTGAAAACCTTTGTTCACCACTATGAACAAGTCTTTGCTACTTAGGGCCACTCCCCTACTAGCGAGAAAGGTCTCATGGATTGCATCATAGTGGTTCCTCAGTGTGTCTCCCCTACTCAGTGGGTCTTTTGTGACCAATTGCTTTCCTTGCAAGATCTTTGTGAAGCTGTGTTCGCCATGGTTGATGATAAAGCCCCTAGTTTTGATGGCTTTCCCTATGAGTTTTACAAAACCCTTTGGGATGCCATTGGTCCAGATCTCCACTAGGTCTACCTAGAAGCCTATCATACCCAATCTCTTGGGGATATGATTAACTAGGGGAATATCAAGTTCATTCCCAAAATTGGGGATCCTGAGGACATTTGTAACTGGCAACCCATCACTTTGCTCAATGTCTCATACAAGATCATTGTGAAAGTGTCGGCTCTCAAGATCTGACACATGCTTCCGCAAATTGTTCGGCCTGAGAAAACAGGGTTTATTAAGTCAAGATTTATTCTTGACAACATCATTGTTGTTTGGGAAGGTATGGAATGGGCTCGTAAGTCTCACTAGAAAGCCCTTTTTCTCAAAATTGATTTTGCTAAAGCTTATGATCATATTGAATGGCATTTTATCCTTGTGATGCTTCATGCTATGGTTTTTGGCCCAAGATTTCTTCAATCTTTGCAGATGCTCTTTAATAATGCCTCTACCTGCATTACCATCAATGGTCGCTAGTCTTCCACCTTTGGGCTTTTCCATTCCATTCGACAGGGTTTCCCTCTAGCTCTAGCTCTTTATGTGTTAGCGGTTGAAGGGTTTGGCTATCTACTTGCTCACTCCATTTCCATGGGAACTGTTAGGGGAATCTCCTTGCTGAATTCCTCCCAACAACTTGTCAATGGCCATTTCATCGATGATTCCTTCCTCACTCTACCGGAGGATGAAGAAAATATCAAGGTAGCCTTGCAGTGTTTAGACACTTTTTGCTTGGATTTTGGCTCAACCATCCAGTAGCACAAAACCCTTTGTTATAGATAGTCAACTCTTCCTAAGCCTCCTTGGCTTTCTCAGTTTGGCTAGACAAGAATTCAACATGGGGAGATATTTTGATTCCTGGGTATTCCCTTTGCTTTTCAAGGCAATCCTACTGATCTATGGAATGCAGTTCTTGCTAAGATTGAAAAAAAGCTTACCTACTGGATCATGAAGCCGCTCTCCCTCATAGGAAAATTCTAGATTTTCTCCAAAGTTCTGGCTACTATGCATGTTTATTACTCTTCTTATTGGGCCCCTTCCGAAGCCTCCTACAAATGGCTTGAGAAACTTCTTTAGGATTTTCTCTGGGCCTTTGGCATTGATCACCAGGGCTTTCATAGAGTTACCTGGGACTTTTTTTGCCTTCCAAAGTCCTCTGGAGGGCTTGGATTAATTGATACCCAGAAGCAAGGGCATGCCCTTTGTGCCAAGTGGGTTGTGCGGTGCCTCACAGGTAATGAATCCTGGAAAATTTTGCTTCATCACTGCATTTCCTCAGGATTTCCTCTTCACAAGCCTACCTACAAGGGAATTGGCTTTCAAACCTTGCTAGTTATGAGGGAGCCTGTCCAAATCCAGGGTACTTTTGTCACCAAAAGTATTTGGAAAGCTTGGGAGTCTGTCAAGCCATGGCTTCGATGGGCTGGGAATGGTTTTTGAGATGGTCTTTCTTTCAACCAGTAGAACATTTGGTGGTCTCCTCTTTTTGCCCAGCAAAGGATTCCTCTTGCCAAAATTCAAGGGGTTAGTGCTCTTTGATTTCACAAGTGTGGCATTCAAACCCCCAAGGATGTTTTCTCTAGAGCCACTATGAGTCTCTGATCTTGGGATGATCTCTGAGTTCAGTTTCGGCTCATCTGCCCAGATCATCAAACTTTTGACTTGCTAGTTTTTTCCATTCCACCTCACCTCTTGCACAAGCTGGGAATTCAGTTAGTCAGACCGTGGTGGAAAGACTGGAAGTGGTATCCAGCCACTACTTTCACTAGTTACAAGCCTAATCTTGCGTATTCTTGGCTTATGCCTCATTTTCCCATGATTGATTCTCTCAACCACCATTGGCATCTTTCTTCTTCTCAAAAGAGCTGGGGTTGGAGATTTCACACTATTTGGGATTCTGTTACTGAGCCTAAAATTGCTCATTTTTCCTAGTGTTTGTTATACCAGGGCTTACCCTTGGGAGCTAGACTTTGGCATATGGGGGTTCTTGACCCTAAATGCCCTTTTTGTGGTCACTCAGAGATGCTCATGCATATTTTCTAGTTTTTTCATCGTGCCCAAAACTACTAGAGTTGGATTCATGACTTTTTTTCTCCCTTCAGACCAGAGCCCTTTTCTTGGCATATGGATCTTCTCAGTGAATCTCCCAGAATGCCTTCCTAGTTCACCCAGATATGGCATACTTTTAGGCTAGAAATTTTGTTTACTCTGTGGAAAAGATAGAAACATTATACTTTTTTCTCACAATTGTCGGGATAATCATGTTTCTCTTTTTTATAAAGCTTGTATTTGTAACAATGTAATGATGTAGACCCAGGTGCAAGCTGACAAGGTGGCCCTGGAGGTTGCCCACTTATAAGAGTTTCTCTAGCACTGGAGCAATGCCCCTTGCACTGTTGCTCAGGTGCCTCTAGATTCTCTCTCAGCTGATCGTATGCCACCCAAGGGCCCACGTCACAACCAGAGCTCCTCTACCAAATACTCTAGGACTCTACAGCAATGGAATCACCGCTCTACCTCCCCTCCTCCTCGAAGGGATGTGGTTTCTAGTTTGCCTCCTATGCTTTCTTCCACTACTACTACTTTTTCTTAGCCTTCGGCCTCCGCTCCTGATAATCAAGGAAAGTTCCCTTGCCTAGCACTGGATATCTCACCCAGGCGGGAGGAAGGAGAAGTTGAAAAAGAAGATCCAGAAGATGGCTGGGCCATTCTTGATCAAACTCCTAGGCCCAATGTTTGGGGCAATTTGGATGATAAAGATCCTCCTCCCTCTTCTACTACTGCTCTCACAGCCTGAGGGTTATTGGTTTTATAGTTTTTTTTAATGAATAGTTGTTTATTTTCAGCCTAAGTGTCATGTGAACTTGTGGGGTGATTCTTTCCCCCAGCCCTTTTTTGTGAATATTGTACTTTAATATTTCTATTAATAGTGAAGACCTCTATTCATCAAATCTAGTCAACTCTAGTCAAAATCTGATCAACCATGGTCAAATTTGGTCAGCAGGACCTCCCGATCACTTCAAATTGCTTCTGCAGCTTCTTAAATTTGGTCTAATTATTGCTACTCTGCAACCTCTTATTGTTAATCATCCTTCTGCGATGTCATCTTTTTATTTCTCTCCTGAGGGGATAGGATGATTGCATCATTTGAATCTTGTCGAACCAGTCTCTTAATCAGTCTGATCTAAATCAAAGTCCTCACCGCTTGAGGCATCTCATCACTAGGGGCATCTTCACATCTCGCATCTTGCTATCTGGTCATCCATCTTTTGGGTATTTAAGCAATCTAACGTAGATCCTTGAGGATCAAGCTTCATTCTGGGGATGGTTCTCAAAATCTATTAGGTATTGGGGCAATCTAACCCTAATTCCTGGGAGTCAATCTTCATTCTGGAGATAGCTCTCAAAATATCTTTTAGACTGTTATCTGGGCAATCTAACCTGGGTCTCAGAGGGCTAAGCTTCGAATTGGGGCAATCTAACCCTGATTTTGGAGACAGTCCTAAGTTTGCATCTGAATCTCATTCTAGGCATTGGGGCAATCTAACCTCAATTCTCATCTTCTCTCAAGACCGTTGTCTTCTCAATCTAACTTGGACTTCAGAAAACCATGCTTTGATCTATTTGGTGTCTTGGCAACCTAACCTAGACCTCCGAAAATTCTTGACATCTGTCACTTCAGACTATTCTTTGAATCAACATGTTGTTCGCACATCAATTCAAAGAGGGGAAAATGTAATACCCCAAAATTGGCACCTAATAAATTCAATCAATTTTGGTGCATTTTCGTCAATTTTACATCATCAAATTCCTAGTTTACTAGGCAATTTTCTCTCTCCTACCTGACTTAATTTGACTTGATGTCAATTGCAAAAACCCTATTTGCATTAATCAAATATTATAATTAATTCCTAAAGTCTTCAACTTTTATTAGCTAAATTAACCCTATGATAAATTCATTTAATTCTAAAGTCCTAAGTGCTTTAAATTAAATTAAACCCACCCCATTTGGCTAATATACATAAAAAGGAATTAATATTACTTGTTATTTGAATGGACACCTTTATTTGAATTAATAATTCAAATTATTCAAACGATCACCCTTATGTGGCAATAAACATTCTTATAATTAAGTAATTCATGCTTTTTTGTCTCAATTGGAAATGAAGAGTCAGGAGTTTCAAATCAAGAACCTCTTTATTCTCTCCCGGGGCTTGTCTATTTAATGAACCTAATTCTTCATTCAAAGGAGAGAAATTTTGAGGGTAATTAAACTATAGCATTTTTTTTTCTCAATTTCATATTTTCAAGCTTTCATTGCATATTTAAATTAATTTCATCTAGTTTAATATTGCATATTCATTGTAATTAGTTTTCTTACTTTCTCATAGTTAATCTCATCATTCTTTCAAGCATTCTTAGACTAGAATCTGCATTTCATATTTACTTTCAAGTTATTAGATTAAAACATGCACTTCATTCTAGATTACAAACTACATTTTCATCTTAGATTAATTGCACTTTTCTTATCATTCTAGCTTTCAAATCCTCCATTGTAGTATTAGTCTTGTGGTTGTTGGTTCTCATTCTGAGAGTAATCAAACACCCCGTCTACATAGGAGGCAACAGGTCGCTTCACCATGAATTTTGAATTGAGTAATCAATACTCTCTTTCATAATTTGATTGTGTGAATAATGACTATGTTGCATGTGTAGTTGGATTAGAGGTCCACATTCAACCACATACATTACTATGGAGGTGGTGAGCCCTTATCCTAGTTTTAAGGGTCAATGTGTGCATGGTGGAAGAAAGCACCAAGAATCTTGTTTTGTCTTGGTAGATGTGACTTAGTAGATTGGTTGGGGTTGAAGACCAAGGGATTGAACCTTTGAAGAAGTCCTAAAGGTCATTTGGTGTCAGTTGAGAACACCTAAGGGTCACTAGGTGGACCTAGGCAAGGGCTAGTGATTATCTCTCCCAACCTCCCTATCACAGTAGAACCTATACAAGCCACATAGAAGAGTCTTCTAAATTTCCTATCATATAATACTTCTCAAATTTCTTAGATAGTGAATAAGTTGAGGTCCTCTAATAATGATAATTATTCATCCCTTGTCACAACCCCAGGATTAATGGCTAATGTTGCTAGGGAGATATCTAGATAGGCTACTAAATGGGGCACATATAGGGATAGATGTCATGCATTATATTATGATGAGTTTTCATATGATGAGGTGAAAATAAAATCCATAAGTAAAGATTATATTTGTTCTCTTTTCACTAAACCTAAAATAATGAG
Organism: Chamaecyparis obtusa; assembly: GCA_027943335.1. NCBI lineage: Eukaryota > Viridiplantae > Streptophyta > Pinopsida > Cupressales > Cupressaceae > Chamaecyparis > Chamaecyparis obtusa. The sequence goes on from BSBK01009712.1 coordinate 2,894,226, forward strand.
ACCTTAGCTCATGATTTGAAGAGGTTTCCTATACATTGATGTAATCATGCTAGGATGAGAAATGTTTTTTAGGGTAGGTAGTATATGGTCTTTGACCAACCACCTTGTAACAATTATGAGGTTCCTATGTATTTTTAAGAAGGCTATATTGTGATTTTATCCTTGGATTGAAGCCAAACTACTTTGACATGCAGGAGTTCCATTATAGAGGGAGAGGCTTTACCTAGGATAGACCAGGGGCTTAGAGGGTGGTAGACCCCAACATAGGATTTTTCTAGCTACTAAACCCATGGTTCACATCACTGTCCCAATATCCCTGAAGGAGTCCATGGAGTTACATACTCTTCAAGAGACTATATCATTAACTGATATCATTTTTTTGCATGGCACATAATTAGTGCAGCCTCTCATACCAAAGGATGGATCAACACCTGTGCCACCTGCCTCATCATCAAATGCACCATTTGCCTCAACCTTTCCCATTGATCATATGTGTGCTAGCTGCTAGAACATATGTTCTATGGAAGATAGTGATGTGAATAAGGATGGTTCCACATCTCACTCATGTACACTTTATCAGAGTAGATGTCATGATTCCACCATAGAGGATGTGGCCCTCACTAATGACCATGGTATTTTTTGATGGAGAGAAGATCTAGGTGTGTTTATTTGTGTTTATAACATATTATTTATTAATCACTTAAATATTATAAATGTAAATAAAGTATTATTTATAGAAAAATTTAAACTGATATATGAATAATATGCATTGCAAAGTGCAGCAGCTAGTGCTAGTACACTGTGCATCACATTCATTTCACTCCACGTGCACATGTAGCTTTGACATCAGAGGTAAAAAAAATTAATATGTTAAAAATAGAATAATACCTTGATTTTAAAATGTTTTTTGTTAAAATATTTACTAACTCTCTAATGTATATTTATTTGGAATTTTATAAGGGTTTTCAAGGGTTTAAATGTCCTAAGTTGATGATGTCACACTTTCGTCTATTGACTTTGCCTAGAAAGCTTTGCGATATCATATTTTGCACAACTCTTATTTACTATTTTTATTGAAGCCATGTGAGTCATTGAAACTTCAGTTTTATTTACTTATATTTCATATTATATATATATATATATATATATATATATATATATAGATAGATAGATAGATAGATAGATAGATAGATAGATAGATAGATAGATAGATAGATATAGATATAGATATAGATATATATATATTATGTTAATTTTTTACCCCACCTAGGTCTGGGACATCTCATGTGCAAAAGGCATCTTTCAACACACAAAATGGTAAAAGAAATCTTCACAGACACCTAAACACCAAAAGGTAATTTAGCACAATCTAAATTTATTTTTTGAAATGTATTATGATTAAATATATACATGTATATTTATTTAAATTATTTTTCATATGTTCTATATACAAAAGTAATTGGGGTTTATAGAATTGATGAATGCACCTTTTATCATAGAGGTTTAAGAGAGGGAAGAGGTAACAATTTCATCTTCACTTTAATCTCTTGTTCTTATTTGAAACCCTCTTCTAAACTACTCTCGGACTGCTTTCTTGTTTATTTGAAAGCTCTAAATTATTTGTCTATAACTATAACATTTGTTATCATTTTTCATACAGGAAATGGTCATAGCTACTTCAACAATAATGATGCCTCCCAGGAGTACAGGAGAACCATCAAAGGCTCTGGGATGCATTTTTTCTCTATATATTTTAAACATATTTGTATAGATATAAACTTACATGCATTTTTAGTTTTTCAGTATTTCTCAACTATATATGTTATTAACTTATATTAATTTTCTTTCACCTATTACAGCCCCCTTTGCATCTTCTCATATATCCTCTACCATTCAATTTCGTTAGGAGTTCTGATCATCAAAGAGGGGGTCTGCCACAACAAAGAGAATAGGTATTTATATCTTCTTAGTTGAAACCCTCTTCTTAACTCATGTTGGATTGCATTATTCTCTATTTGAAATCCATAATTCCTTCCTCTATGACTATAACATTTCTTATCATTTACCATATAGGAAATGATTTTAGTTTCTTCAAATTAGTGACAGTGCCTCCTACGAATAACAATAACAAAAGTAATATGATTCGACATTTGAATTTTTATTGTGAAGCCATCTACAGAGCCACATACTTCTTTAAAGAGGCTTGATTTTGATGATCCACCATATTCATAGAATTTTATAGAGACATATAGTGCTACTTGTGGTCATTTAAGGACCAATTCAAGTATATATTTGACATTTTTATTGTATATATCGACCTTAACATGGTACATTTTTGTAACTCTATTATTGACTTGGAATTCATGCCATTTTTGTATATATACACAATTATTGTTCATTTTCATATATATGAAATTTTATATTTGATCCAAGTTTTTTTATTGTGAGCATATCTTTGTACTTCAAAACTTAAATATTTACAATTGAAATGTGATCTAATTTGTTTGTTGTGTGCATGTCTTGGTACTTTGAAATGCAAATATTTACAGTTGAAATGTGATCCAATTTGTTAATTCTATGCAATTAATATGGTGTATAATTTTAAATGATTATTTATCATACTAGAATGAAAACATGTTTATTATCTTACTAGAATGCAAACAAGGTCTCAAACTGAGTGAAAATTGCTAATTAGGATATTTATTTGGAGCATAGGCCCCCATGCCTTAATGCCTCCATGAGGTTAGTTTGAAGTCATTTTTATGTTGTATATCATATTATTATTCAGATAAGGTCCTATGGACCATTTGAGTGGGTTTGAGTTCAATTGTAATGTCATGTTGTTCAATAGGCCTATATGGACAAGTATTGTCAAAATATTGTCAAATGTGTCAATGATGAATTCATTATATATAATATGGATCCAAGGACTATTTTTCCTTATTTAGACATTATTTGGGGATTAGAAGTCATTTAGAGTGTTTTCACAAATTTTTGCAAGCAATGCAAAAAAATTGTAAAAGTTGCCTAGCAACTTTACAATTTTGCAATGTTGTCAAAGTGTCATTTTTTCACAAAATGGCACATAATGGTCACAACTTTGAAATTTTTTTTGGAACCAATGGATTTCAAATATAAAAACATTTTCAAAGGCCTTAAAATCACCGAGGCATGGTTTTTGTAGCATGGAGGAGTGGATTTAATACAAAAATACCTTGACTTCTTGCTTTCTTACCAATTTTCACATGTTGCGGAGAATTGTGTGAGCTCGTATAGCATTAACATGCTTGGAAACTTATATGGATAGAAACTAGAGTAAATATAATCTTAGTTTGTGTCAATTTGGTGATTTTTTGTTGAAAAATAAGAGTTTGAGGTGTTTATGTAAATACAATCATCAAACCCCAAGAGATAATGGTTTTGACAGAGATATGGAAATAAACCCCCATTCCACCATGAAAAATTTGTAAATCTGGTGGAATGGAGGCCTTGAGAGTCCTCTTCATTATTTTAGTGGCTAGATTGTAGGAGGTCAAGTGTGGAGAGATTAAATATGAGCCCTAGGCCTAACATCCTAGTGAGATGGATTGGTAAATAGGAAACAGTGAAAGCTTTGAATTTTGTATTATTGTTTTGATGACCATCATTGAATGAGATGATTGAGAATGTCAACAAGAAGTGTGGAATCCTTGTTCAAGTGGATATTTTTTCAAACAATGTGAATGTCAGAGTCATTTGTTGCATTCTCCTATGTTTTCTATGTGTGATAGTTATAAAAAGTTTATGGATTGTATGGTTTTGAATTATCCACGTCAGATGGTTAAGGAAACCATTGGAGGACATAAAAGAAGGTATTTTGAATGTTTCTAATCCCTTTTTGGAGTCATAATGAGTTCAACTTGCTTCACATACCAAGATCTTTCACACAACTTTTAGAAGGGTATCTTGATCTAAAGAATTGATACATTCATCAAAGTATCTCATTCTATTCATCGTGGGTATGAACCAACACTATGATCATGTCTAGTTGGGTGGGTTTACCCTAACCATTCTCCCATTTTTTCTCTTGACACATTGGAACGCTTAGCAGCATACCCTATTAGTGATGTCCCTTGTGCGTCCTAAGTGCATAAAATTATCAAAATTTGACAGACTATTTCTCACAAACTATGGCATTTTCACATGATCCATTTGAACCTATAGGATCATGTTAGGCCCATATACAATAAACTATCTTTTTTTTGAAGAACTAGGGTCATTTTTGTAGGGCAACAATTCTTTGTTCATGAAAAACTTGTTAGATGCACTCAAAGTTTCCAAGTAGCCTATATCATGTTTTATTCATCGTGGGTGCGAAATGACACCAAAATAACATTTGTTTGGGTGGTTTTACCTTAGGAATGGTCCCTTTTTTTTTCTTGACACATAGGAATGGTTAGCAACATACCCTACCGATGATGTCCCTTATGTTCCCTAAGTGCATAAAACCATGAAACTTTGAGGGACTATTTATTACAAACTATGGCACCTATGCATGATCTATTTGAGCCTATAGAATCATGTTAGGCCCCTCAATAATAACCTATCTTGGTTTTTGAAGACTCAGAGTCCTTTTTGTAGGGCAACAATTTTATGTTCATGCTAAAATTATTAGATGCACTCAATGCAAAGTTGTTAGGTAGCCTATATTATGCTTTTTTATTGTGGGTGTGAACTAACACTATGATCTCATATAGATTGGTGGTTTTACCCTAGGCATGGTCCCATTTTTCCTCTTAACATGTCATAACGCTCAGTGGCATACCCTAATGGTCATGTCCCTTGTGTGCCCTAAGTGCATAGAATCATCAAACTTTGATGGAATATGTCTTGAAAATAATTGCACTTGCACATGATCTATTTGAGCCTATAGAGTTTTTTAAGGCCACTCTACAATAACTTGTCTCAATTTTTGAAGACTCAGAACCATTTTTTGTGGGGAAGCAATTTTTTTGCTCATGAAAAAATTATCAGATGCACTCAATGCAAAGTTGCCAAGTAGCCTATATCATGTTTTGTTCATCATGGGTGTGAATCAACACTGCAACCACATCTAATTTCACATTGGAGTTCTCAACAACATACCCTACCATCAATGTCCCTTGTGTGCCCTAAGTGCATAAAATCATCAAACTTTTATAGACTATTTCTTGCAAATTATGGCACCTATGCATGATCCATTTGAAATATAGGGTCATGTTAGATCCCTCTACAATAGATTGTCTCATTTTTTAAAGACTTGAAGTCATTTTTTCAGGGAAAAAAATTTTATGTTCAAGAAAAAATTATTAGATACACTCATTGCAAAGTTTTTAGGTAGTCTATATCACGTTTTATTAGTCATGGGTGTGAGTTGATTCCATGGTTATGTTTGGTTATGTTTTTTAACCCTATGCATGGTCCCATTTTGCCTCTCAGCATGTCAGTACATTGAGAAACATACCCTACTAACGATGTCCCTTATGTACCCTAAGTGCATAAAATTGTTGAACCTAAGTGCAAGTCATTTGATAGGTTTTAAGGTGTGTGTCTTTTTTGTGCCAATAAGGTCATAATAGACCATTCATGATGTAAGGGAAGTCAATTAGGGTAAAATTATCATATTTATAAAATTTTTCAAGTTGCAAGAAAAGTTACCAAGAAACATTTTTTGCAACCAATTTGTCAATAGTGGTTATAAGTGAGTTGGTGTTTGAGTGTTTGTTTTGATGTAATAAGACCATTAACAATGAAATGTGGATTATTAGGTGATGTAGAGGTGGGGCTCAATATCAATATGTAATCATACCAATACCAACTAGGAATATTTCATAACAATGGGCTCAAACCCTATTCACAAACTCAACACAAGTACTCATGTTATGAAAAATTTCATTACAAATTTTAATGCAAGTTTGACAAAGTTTCTATTTCTTATATGTTGAAAAGCATGCACTTTCTTATATCTTGTTGTCACTTCATTTGTCTTCATGAAATGTAGAGATTTAAGAAGGGGGATTTATTTTTCAACCTAGATGATGTAGAGTTGGGTGGGATAATGAGTATTTTGATGCAAAGAAAGGTAGGTCAAAGGACATTTGACGTTATGTTTCATAACAATGGACTCATATCCTCTTCCTACAACCTCAACACAAATAGCCACTTTGTAAAAGATTAACCTCAAGTAATTCTCATTAGAATTTGAAGACTTCAAAATATAGAATGACACTTCTGAGAATGGTTCCAAACAACCCTTCATATGGTTCTCCTCAAACTTCAAATTACCCCTCACAAGTCACTATGCTTCAATGGAACACAAGCACCAACTTTTATTCCTCATTTTATAGGATACAAATGACTTAAAAAATGCCTAATAGTAAATAAACAAGGTATGTATAAATACTCTACAACCTTCCAAACCCATGGTTACACCAAATTGTATGCCTTTCACATAAAACTAGCCCAATTCCTAGTAGCCCTAGTCAGGGATAAAAACTGTCATAACTCCTAATTTATAAAAGATCTTCACAATTTTTTCAGACTTCTAGATATCCATTTATTAGTTACAAAACATATGTGAAATAAAGGTAAGGATTTTTTTTAACAAGGGTTACAAATAAAGATTTATTTCATCTAGATTAGGCCTAATTAGGTCTCCTTTACATGCAAACTCCTTGATTTTTTTCTTCCAAACTTCCATACTACATTCCAGGGGCTAGAATAGGTCTCATACACCATGAATCAACAACTTTAATTCTTTTTTGAGGTTATTTTATCTCTATTTTATAAAACCCTTAACATTACACTATCAAGTATGTCTAAATGCATAGTTCTTCCACCTAGGGAATCATTATATTACTTACAAACACCACCATTCCTACCTAAAAACTTCAAAATCCTAAAATAAACCTTTTAAGATTTCAAATAAACCAATTGGGAATGAATTCCACTGGTGAAAATAAGAGAAATCACTAATTTTGTTTCAAACCCTCTTGCTCATGGTTCTTTAGACCTATCAATAGATAAACTACAAGAACTCATTTAATTCTACATAAAAAATGCATGAAAATGGGCTCATTTGAAAGATAGTTCTCATTACTAAATGTTCCAATGGGTTTTGGAATATAAAAAATCAACACAAAGAGATTCTAACTGTTGCAATAGCGAAAAATTAGAAAAAGTCAAAGGAAACAAACAACAATTCATTGAATTCCTTCTGTAAAGACCTCCAACCGGTCATTGGTCAATGTAAAAAGGTATTTGAAGGCCTTGTAACCTTCCCCAACATCTAAAACTATTCTTTTAAACTTCTTGACTGTTGGTTTTCCCACTTTCTTGCATTTTACAACTTTTCACAATGATAATATTTCACCCTTTGTGACAACTTATGCAATTTTTGCTTGTTTCTTACAAAAATTTGTAAAAACATCCAAAATGGCTTACAACCACCTAAAAATCCTTAAAATAGGTCAAAAAGACCTTGGAGGAGGAATACATACAATGGATTTATCATTTTACATTTTTATGCACTTTGACAACATTTGGCAATATTTGCCCATATAAACCTCCTAACCAAGATTACTCTAACATTGAATATAAGACAAACCAAAATGGTCAATAAGACCTTATTTGAAGTTAATAAAATGAACCAAAACTTAAAACTCAAATTTCCCTCATGGAGGCATGATCACCTTGGGTGCCCCTACACCAAATTATTACCATATTTCATAAAAATGTGGAAAATTACACCCTTACACCCCAAGGAAATCACATTTACCAAAGTGGCTTTATTTGTGATTTTATAGGGCTTATTTTGTACTAGCCCTTGGAGATGACAAAATAGGGCATGGTGTAGGGGCACCAAATGCATCTTGTGCAAATGTGGTCAAATGAAATCTATTGATAATTTTTAGGTATTTTGAGTGTTTTTTGGTCAATAAGATTATGTATTATACCATTTCATGTTGTATTAGGCTTCCTGGATTTATGTTGGTTAGAAGATGCAAAATATTGTCAAGTTGCAAGAAAAGTTGCTTGACAACTTTCCCTGCAACAAAAGTTTTCATGGGTGGAGAGGCTTGTGTTTGTATGTGTTGGAGAACTCATTTGATATAATGAGGTCTATTTGGACCATTTTATGTACAATGAGTCTTATAGGGTCAATTTGAGTTCCTTTGTTACAAATTGTAAAAACTTGTCAAATATTGTCAAAATGCAAAAAATGAAAAAATGTATTACATGGAAGAAAAAGAGTCATGAGATTTAAAATTAATTTGGGATTGGTTGTAAGTGATGATAAATGATGTGAAAGGCCCTTTAAAGGTCAATGATAAGTTGGTTGATCAGTTTGTAACATTTGGGAAGAAGATTTCAATGAAGTATTGATTGTATTATCTTATTTTTATTTTATTTTCTACTATAATATGCTTTGTACAGCCTTGTAAGGCCTTATGATGATGTAAAACCAATTGTATTTGTTAAGGAATTTATTCTTCTTCCTTTTGGGATTGGTTTTGTGAATTTTTATGGAGTTTAACAAAAGTTGTTGCATAGTTTCTGGATACAGTTCTAAAAAGCCGTGATAGTGAGGGTTTGGACAAGATTTTATGATTTCTTCTCTTTTTCACCATTGAAAATTCTTCCAAGTGGGTATTTTAAATTTTAAGAGTCTAGTTACTAATTTTCAAGTTGGTAGGCATAGATTTTTTTGTTTTTGAGCAATCAGTTGATTCCCTAGGTGATCAAATTATGTGTTTTAGCTTAATTTACAGTGCGGTGGTAATGGTTTTATAATTTAAAGGCATAATGATCTCTCTAAATCATGAAAATAGTTTATTTAGTCTATTTTAGGCCCATTTCAATATTTGAAGTTAAATTTGAGGATTTGGGATCAAGAATTCTTATATTTGCTTTGAAAATGGGTCCAAATTAGGCCTAGGTTGTATGAAATCATTCTTAATTTGAATTAGCTATTCCAAAACAACCTGTTACATATTTATTTTATATATGTTATTATTTTACTTGTTCCCTCTCTTTTCTTTATTTTTTTTCCTTATGACAACTTCTAGAATTTTTGGCAATTTGAGCAACGTTTAAAAACTTACCCAATTAACTCTACAATATGATAAATGGCCTTGGTAGGCCTTATTACATCATATGAATGCTTAAATACATAAATAAAAAATCTTAAACACTTATGATATCACATGTATTTCTATAACCCCCTTTGATATCACCATTTTAGAATCACAAAGAATCAAAATAGTTAAAGAAAGGTGTTCCTATTTGCACATTCTATGATCCAAAGACTTTCAAGGTTCAAACTATCAAAATTACCATTTCAATTATGACTAGTTCATGCCTTTTTTTTTTATTTAGTCATGTGTCATACCACTTTTCCATCATGGCTATCACATCTATTTGACACCTTTTTAGAAATATGTATCCTAGGTTTCTCTTAATATTGATCATCTTTTGACTTTCATTATCTAATCATTATTATTTGAGGTTGATCATCTTTGACTATAGAACTATCTTAGAATATTTGAGTAGGGTATATTTTCTTACATTTAATCATCTCCATATTGGTTTTCTTTCAATTGATCTTGGGCCTATATTGACTATGCATCAAAGTCCAAGTTATATTTTCCTATCTTGTTACCAAAAAGATATAACATTACTGTATGAGGAAAATATGGATGGGGTCTATAACAATGGGGGTTTGCACATAAAAGAGACCCTAAACCAATCTTTAACACATACATGAAATTCTAATGATATGGAAAGTAAATCTAGAAGGCTAATATTAAAATGAAGAAATAAAAGGTACTTACCTCTGCAAAATAATTTGTTGAAACCCCTATCAAACGGTCTTAGAAACTATTGATTTTCATATTTTTGAACCAAAACTATGAGATCTAAAAAACCTATAAATCTTTTTCTTTTATGAGAAAGGTCGACCTTGACCCAAATACAGGGTCACAATTGTCCCCCTTTATGTTGACCTTGACCTGCGCTGCTCTGATGGAAATTTTGTTCATGGACTCTGAAAGTTTGTCAAAAAGGGTATCCAAATTTGCATTGTAATTTGTTGTTCCGTACCTATTCCTAAAAGAAACATGATTTTTTTTGTTGGGGGGGAGAGGTTTTCCTTGTTCAAACCCCAATTTAGGAATTAACCTTGAAATTGAATTGAAATTATAGTAATAAACAAAGTAAATGAAACAATTCACCTTGCCTATGTTGAAACCCTTATGGAGGATTCAAATCCTTGAATCCACAAGTATGGATTCTCCAAATGAATGTAGAATTGAATGTAGGATGTCTCAAATCAATTTTATTTAGATCTTCAACACCAATCTTTAATGGATCTTGGAACAGGAAGAAGCTTGAATGGATGTGGATGGAGAAATCTTCAACAAGAGGGCTCCATAGAGATTGAATCCTTCAATGGCTACCAATGGATCTCCTTGATGAATTGGATCTTGAATGCTTGAATGATTGAATTATTTCCTTCTCCTTCTTGCTTTCTTCTTGATGGCTTGATGGCTTGATGGAAAACTTGATTGTACTTGAGAGATATGGTATGTAGATGGATTGAAAATGAGAGGAGAAGGATTTCTTTTATAGTGATATAGGGCACAAACTTCTAGAGAGGCTGATATAGGGGAAATAAATTCTCATTAAGCCTATACCCCTATAAATGGACCTAAATTAAATATAATTTAATATTTTAACATTCTGAAGCCCGAAACAGTCGACCCGAAAGTGGGAAAACAAATCTTTCCAAAACCTGACATCCAAAAAATCTAAGACTTTGAAATTTGAACCCTAGGTCAAGGTCGAGGTTGACCTTGACCCAAACATCAAGAATCTCATAATTTCAATTCAGGATGCCAGAATAATGTAGAAATGAAGTGGAAAATGAGGCAGAACAGGGGAAAAAGCCAAATCCAAGTCAAAGACCCATTCAAGGTGTTTGACATGACCCCAAACCACTTACTCAGAAGGCTAAACTAGTCCTAAATGGAAGTGCTTTCATTTTTTGATGATACATTTAGACCCCACTTTAGCAAGAGTATCGACTCAATGCAAACTCTTGGTAAAGGAGATCACAAAGAAAGAGAAAATCGTATTGAAATCAAAGGGACAAAGAAATCCTCAAGCCCTTAGGGACTCAAGTCTTTGTCAACTCCAATACTACAATAAGAGAGACATCACTAGAAAAAAGAGAGAAAAGGGGAGAGAGGAGTGGCTAGCTCACCTAGTAAGATGTGTGTATCTCACTGTGAACCACAAAAGGATAGGATGGTCCACCAAGAAAACACTTGATAGTCACCCCATAAAGTTGTGCACCTTCTGGTGGATTTGTGCATATATGTAATGCATCTTCTGATGGCTTTTATGAAGTACCCATGGATCCATATCCTCATATCACCATAGAATACATTTGTAAAATGTGTATCTCTTCAAGATTTAGCAACTTATGTGTGTTACCTTCTAAGGATTTGGCATATTTGAAATTGAAAATGTGTGTCTCTTTAGGATTTAGCAACTTATGTGTGTTACCTTCTGATGATTTAGCATCCTGCAAAACAAAAGGTTAGAACAAAAATGCATAATATAGAATGAGGGAGGCCGTATATATGCCCCCTCCTTAAGATGGAAAAATACATACTATTTTGACATGTTAAGGAAAGAAAAGAACAAGGATACAACCTTCTTCAACATCAAGACAATATCCATAAACAACACCCAGTCCAAGCCAAGAAGGTCACAACTCCTATGAGGCCATGGAAGGGACAAATGCAAAGAGATATCATGCAAGAAGGGAAAAAGTAACCCTTGTGAGGGATAGAACATTATTCAGCTTCCAAGGTGAGAGATTTATCAACCATGGAAACCCAATGTCAAACAAGGAAATAGGTTGTGATCAAGGATATAGATCCTCAATGCAAACCAAAATTTTCATGTATGATTGGATATCACATAATAGATAGATACTACTTAACCAAGGGAAAAGTGGATCCTAGAAAGACAGAAAAGAAGGAGATGGCATCATTTCCCCCAAGCGTAGGAACAAGGATGGAAGGGGACCTATTATATTGCTCACAACACTATACAAGACAATGAGCCCCCAAGGATTAGGCTAACATTGTTTACATAATGTGAAGCTCCATAATAGGAACATAAATGTTATTTAGAGAAAATAGGATTGAAATACAACTCATTGCCACATGATATATAAATAACCTTACTATCAATGAGCTTCCTAATCTTATAATGTAAAGCTTGACATTCATTAGTAGAGTGATCATTAAATATATGCTTCAAACAAAAAGGAAGAGTCTTCAAGTGTGGACTACATTTCATTTTGCATTTAGGTCTAGCAATCATCTTAGCACAAAGGAGTTTAGGCAAAAGAACTTCTTGGTCAAATTCCTTCATAGATTCATCATGTTTTGAAGTGTTATTTGAGATTTTGTTAACATTGATTTTTTATTGAGGATTAAATTCCAATCCATAAGAATGCTCATGTCCCCCATTCTGTAAGGGCATTTGAATTCCCTATTTATGCTTACCACATCCTTGACCATTTAATCATTGTTTAACTAGGAAATCATAACCAGGACCATAACGAGAAGCCATATCAAAAGGAGTCAATGGAACTTCAGTAGTCACTATGTCATCATTAGTAGGTTTGATAGATTCATTGTGGGTAGAAGAACAACAAATTTATTAAAAAGGGCATTAGAAGTAGAAGCAAAAGCTCATTGTTCAAACTCTCTTTGTTGCTTCATAAAATCAAGATCAAAAACCTTATACTCTCCCATAAAGGTAGGATTAAAATCCAAGGTTCCCCAATCATCACTAGGAAGAGCATTAGATGAAGAAGGATTAGGAATAGGAGTATTGTAGGTTTTAATATTCAAACAAGGATTTGGTGCATCATCCGCATGAAGTGTATACATCATGTTGTTATGTATAAACTTGACTTTATGGTGAAGGGTGGAAGGAACATCATGCATCTCATGCAACCAAGGTCTACCAAAAAGGAGGTTATAATTAAGAGGTCTAGGCATAACATGAAAAGGATTATTTAGGATGATTGGACCTACTTTGATAGGTAAGGTAATGATGCCCAAAGTTGTCTTATCAATCTTATCAAAGCCACATATAGGAACATTGTCAAGTTGAATAGTTGAAAGATTGGCTTTAATTGCTTTGATCATGTCCATGCTACAAAAATTAAGTCCAGATCCATTATCAATCAAGGTCCTATGAATGATACTCTTATTGATAGTAACAGCAACCATAAGAGCATCATACTGATTCTAAACTTCTTTAGAAGGTAAATCCTTTTGAGTAAATACAATGTTAGGAGGACCTAGGGTAGCATGCATGCACTGTAAGAAGGTATCGGTGTTCTCTTGATTAGGAGACAAAGTGGGAAGTGTTGTTAGAGATTTTTTTAAGGCTTCATAGTAGGTAGGTGAAGTTTGAAGAAGCTCCCATAAAGAAATCTTAGCAGGGGTATTGCACAATTAGTTTATCAAATCATACTCCTTGCTAGGAAGACAAGGTGGAGGAGGAAGAATGGGTTGAGAAGGTGGTAAAGAAGTAGAAACCACTGGATTAGGTTGAGGTTTATTCCTTGTATGATAGGTGTGAGATATTGAATCTTGATCATTGAAAGACTCTAAAGACTCCATAGGTTTACCTTTGATAGTAATGTGAGGACAACCTTTGATAGTCAACAAGGGTTCTCGATAAACTATGTTAGTTGTCTCAATACTACAAATAGATTCACAAGAAGGAAGCAAAGAAGACATCCTAGGAGGAGATGAAGTAGGATCTTGATTCTCCATAATATCATCACTAAGAGGGAGAGCATTAAGGGAATTCATATCATTCTCCGCTAATGCCTCATCACTAGAAGGAATCCCAAATGGAGGTAAAGCATCTATAATGTCATCTTCTTTTGCTAAAATGTCTGCATAAGGGGAGTGTGTTTTAGAAAAAGAATCACCATCATGTATTAATATGTCATTCATTAATAAATCACCCTCTTGTATCAAAATTTCTTCATGAGGAGGGGATAAATCAATATCTTTATCCAAGGGATCATCCACAATGGTTTCATGAGGAAGAAAGTAATCAACATCCAAATCCAAAGGTTCATCCTAAATAGGAGAATTATCATCCCTACCAATAAAGCACTTTGTAGGAGCATCATAAATCACTAAAGCTTGATCCCTAGAGGGGAAATAAGGTAAATTATATTAAAGTAGGCTCATTATGAGAAGAATTAACATCAATCCCCAACTCATCTCCATAAAAGAAATATGATGGAGAGATAGATTAAAGTCATCTTCTTGCTCTAATATATCCTTACAAGGCAATACAAGAGAGGAAAAAGAAACATCACACACACTAGATAAATTCTTTCTAGGTGTAACACCATGCAATGGTAAGGTAAGAGGAAGATGTTGCGTAATCCCAAAAGTTATAGAAGGATGTTTGGAAAACACTTGAAACAACTTGTGCAACATGATAACGAATAAAGAAATGCATAGAAAATAGATCTAGATATATCCAAATGCATTCAAATGAAATTTATAAGCATGAAAAGGAAATAGAACACCATAAACACAATAGGGCATATAATTCCACAAAAGATAGGGCTAAGCTTGTCGGGTTCACCAAAATTTATAGTGAAGGTGAACACACAAGATAATATGAAGGGAAATTTAATGCCAAAAAGGAAGAGTTGTGGTAAAACAGGTTCACCAAAATGTATGATGAAGGTGAACACACAAGATAATACAAAGAGAAATCTAACACCAAAAAGAAAGAATTGTCGTAAAACAGGTTCACCAAAATGTATGAGGAAAATATGGATGGGGTCTAGAACAATGGGGGTTTGCACATAAAAGAGACCCTAAACCAATATTTAACACATACATGAAATTCTAATGATATGAAAAGTAAATCTAGAAAGCTAATATTGAAATAAAGAAATAAAAGGTACTTACCTCTGAAAAAGAATCTGCTGAAAACCCTATCAAGCGGTCTTAGAAACTATTGATTCCTACAGTCTTAAACTGAAACTGTGAGATCTACAAAACCCAGAAATATTTTTCTTGTCTGAGAAAGGTCGACCTTGACCCAAATACGGGGGCACAATCTTGCCTCGGGGCACAATCATGCCCCTTTATGTCGACCTTGACTTGCGCTACTTTGACAGAAAATTTTTTCATGGATCCCAAACATTTTCCAAAAAGGGTATCCAGATCTGCACTATAATTTGATATTCCGTACCTGTTCCTGCAAGAAAAATGATTTTGCTTGTTGGGGGGAGGGGTTTGCCTTGGTCAAACCCCAATTCAGGAATTAACCTTGAAATTGAATTGAAATTGTAGTAATAAACAAAGTAAATGAAATAATTCACCTTGCCTATGTTGAAACCCTTGTGGAGGATTCAAATCCTTGAATCCACAAGTATGGATGCTCCAAATGAACGTAGAATTGAATGTAGGATGTCTCAAATCAATTCTCTTTAGATCTTCAACACCAATCTTGAATGGATCTTGGAATAGGAAAAAGCTTGAATGGATGTGGATGGAGAAATATTCAACAAGAGGGCTCCATAGAGATTGAATCCTTCAATGGCTACCAATGAATCTCCTTGATGAATTAGATCTTGAATGCTTGAATGCTTGAAGATGGATGAATGCTTGAATTCTTTCCTTCTCCTTCTTGCTTGCTTCTTGATTGCTTGATGGATTGATGGAAAACTTGATTGTACTTGAGAGATATGGTATGTAGATGGATTGAAAATGAGAGGAGAAGGCTTCCTTTTATATTGATCTAGGGCACAAACTTCTAGAGAGACCGACATAGGGGAAATAAATTCCCATTAAGCCTATACCCCTAGAAATGGACCTAACTTAAATATAATTTAAGATTTTATTGTTCCAAAGCCCGAAAGAGCTAACCTGGAAGTGGGAAAACAAATATTTCCAAAACTCAACATCCAAAAACTCTAAGACTTTGAAATTTGAACCCTATGTCAAGGTTGAGGTCAACCTTAACCTAGGTCAGGTTCGAGGTCAAGTTTGAGGTAAACCTTGACCTAGGTCAAGGTTGAGGTCCACCTTGACCTAGGTTAGTTTTGAAGTCAACCTTGACCCAAAAAGGTTGACCTTGACCCAAAAGGTTGACCTTGTCCCAAAAGTCAATAATCTCATAATTTCAATTCAGGATGCCAAAATAATGTAGAAAAGAAGTGGAAAATGGGGCAGAATAGGGGAAAAATCCAAATCCAATTTAAAGACCCATTCAAGGTGTTTGACATGACCCCAAACCACTTACTCGGAGGGCTAAACTAGTCCTAAATGGAAGTGCTTCCATTTTCTGATGATACAGTTACTTTGTTATCCTATCTTATCTACAATCTTAGCATCTTTTATCAATATTGAGTCATCTTGCCATCATAAAATTTGAGTCAACACCTCCCCTCACCCTTTCCAAGGTTAGAAATATTACAAGCCCATCAAAATTAGAGCCCAAGAAAAAATAAGAATGGAACATTCTCATGATCATGATCATGATAATACCCTAGAAAATATGAAGCATGTCCAAAAAGGCACAAACTCCAATGCCAAAGAGATATAGTTATAGGAAATATAATGCACTCACAAATATCTTGAGTTCCTTAAAATACTTATATTAGTAATGAAGCACAATATTGAAGTTTATTTAAGGACTTTAGTCATTAAAGGGGTCAAAATGCTTAATAGATTTTATGTGTCTTTGCTTAAGGTGGATGATGATGTTTGTCCTAATGGTCATGCTAAAAAATCCCACAAGTTAAATCATGAGAATACACATCAAAGTGATACCAAAAAAAACATCATGACTATCTTTCATATTACCTACAACCTAATTACTTGTGTCCTTCAACATCAACAAATACTCAATCTAATGATACTTTGGCACAAAAAATTCAAGACCTTCAAAAACAAATAGAAAACATGAGAAACAAGGACTCTATCAAGAGATATTCCATAGAGGACACATGTCCTTACCCTTTTGATTGAAGCTTATACTTTCCACCCATTCAACTTGTCATGCCCAAAAGTTGGGCAAAAACACACCATTTTTTTTATTAAAACACTAAGTTATCTAAGTTAACTAACAAGTTGCAGTTCCCAGTTATATGATGGGGACCTTCAATGGGTCCAAGGGGCATCATGACCAATGTTGACTTGGTCAACCTCCCTCTAGCTTTAAAGTCGCTAGATGTTTAACTAATAGATACACTATAGCATATAGGTAGTTTGACTAAGGTTTGACTAAGATTATCCCACTATGATGATAAAAACATAACTTGATCTTTGATCAAATTTCAACTGCATTCATTTTTTATAAGTTCATAGTTGAATAGGAATTGATCTAGGCTCAATGAAAAACTAACTATAAATTACATAATTATCGTATCTTAAATATCCTCTTATAAAGTTTCACATTATATTAATCTTATTAAAACGTTATTTGGAATATAACAATTTTTAAGTTGATAACCATTTTTAATTATTAAATTTATTCAGTTTAACCTTAACGAATAAATTTAATAAAATCATTTAAGTATTAAAGTCTATTACACAAATATTAAACTTACTGCCATAAATTTATGTGGTCTATTATTGACTAGATTAATTAATTTACTAAATCCAATTGGTTAATTAAACTTTCTTAAATACATCTATTTGAGTCGAACTATTGATATAATTATAAAATTTATTAAACCAATTTATTTAAGAATAAACTCTCTAACCAATAAAGTTTGAAATAAACTAAAATCCAACATTAATTAACCTTTGGATTAAATATCCATATAGTAACCCATCTATAATGGTCACATAAAAATAAATATATTTTTTGAAAATAATAAATTATATTAAGAAATCAAATTTCCTACAAAAGTCAAATAAGGCAACTCAGTTAAGTTTAATAACTTTTGAATTCTAATATGAAAATATAATCTATAAATATCTATTTCAATTTTATAAACTTTACTAATTTATTGTTTCATCTTCTTGTCTTCATTCCTCTTCTTCTCCATTTTTTTTATTGGACGATTGGAGCTTTTCAACAATGGAGGAAGTTCAATAATTTGACAGTGAATGTATACACACATATACATGTATATATATAAATACTCATTATAAAATATATAATAAATTGTTCTTTTTAAAATCTCTGTGTGTTTTATTCTGACACGGATTGTGATTCTTTTATTTTTATTTCCCTATTTTTATTTTATTTTTTAAATGAAATTATTCTTTTATATTCATAACCCCCATATTGGGGAGGGGGGAAGTCGAGCCCTGTGTGGTCTGCGACCACACATGGAAGTGTTAGGAATGGGAACACTAAGATGGGGGGGTGAATCAATGTTCACTGTATTTTATATTTTATCTTAATCTTTAAAATGAACTCAAATACTTAAGTACTGAAATGAACATCCACATAAACATGAAACATGAAATCAACACATAACACCAATATGGTTACGGGGAAACCCAAATAGGTAAAAACCCTGGTGGGAATTGACACCCACTAATATTTTGTACTAGTGTTTTATGATCCTTGTTAGAAGATCCTTAACCCTATTAGGAGTTTCTTTACAATGCATTAAGTACAGTAGACCTTGTCAAGGGTCGGACCTTGTTAGGAGTCTTTTACAATAAACCCTATTAGGGGTGTGGATGCACTATCCTAGAGCTCACTGCTCAAGTGGTGAAGGCTACAACCTTATGATCTCAGATACACACTATATCTATTGGATGAATTGTCACTATGACACTGCTTGTCAGATCAGTTCCTTTGATGCGCTGATGCTTTGACCTCTTGCAAAGCTCTAATACATCTTATAGACTCTTCACATACTTCTACTCTTCTTATCTCAACTATATTACAACTACCATACTCATTACAATGGGCACATCTCATATTTATATGCACATATAAAATAAATAACTAGGTCGGCCCTTCAACCGATTACATACAACGCTTCCAATTGAATTGGCTCAAGTGTATTTACAAAAAAACATATTTACATGTCAGAAACCTAATTACAATAGGTTCATAGCCTTTACAACATTACACTATAACCGCAAATCAAAATGCTAACAGTCAGCTTCTTACTTTGTTCTTCTCTGGCACACATTGGCTGTGTAACTTCAACTATCTGTAACTTTGTCATACTTGCATATCTGATCATGCGCTCATAGACTAAGCATGAATATAGTCTAACCAACTTATCTTCTAGGGTGCACACCATAACTTGATAGTACGCACATGCACTGATGCTCTGAGCTTTAGGTACTCTGTATATTGTCCAGTCTTCAACACTTAGCCAATTATGATCTTCTCATCAAGTGCACTGACTCCAAACTACTGTATGACTTTGTTGCAATAATGAAAACATTATAACAAGTCATATACACTAGTATAGCCAACTTTCCAACAATCTCCCCCTTTTTCATTGATGGCAACAAAGGAATATGGTCAAGTTGTTAACTGTTCCTTAATACAAAAACCTTTTGTCTTATATCTCCCTTATACATAACTTTTTATCTTATATATCCTTATACATATCTATACCATATTTTATACATACTCCCCCTTTAACATTAATGACAAAGGTGCTTCAAAAATTGTATCTACAAATACTTACTGTGATAGAACATCTGGATATGCTATCTGTAGGTTTTGGATCTCCTTCTTTCAAAATGTGATCATTGATTTTACAATATGTAGATGGACACATAATGCATACTGTAGCTTCTCCATATTCTCCAAATCTATGCTAGGACCTTGATCATATGTCACCATGGTGGTATCGATCTCCTTGATATTCTGATTAAGTATGTCTAATGAGGGTGCAAGACCATTGCTTAACTAAGTCTGTCTAGCCCTTATCTTGGACATCTTCTTTCCTACCTCATCAATCTTATATATCTATCCTTGGTAGACATTGGTGCATATATTCACATCAACTAATGGATCTTCCATTGATTTTCTTATGCTATCTATCGTAGCTTCAGCCTCTTGTATCTTTTTGT
Organism: Chamaecyparis obtusa; assembly: GCA_027943335.1. Classification (NCBI taxonomy): domain Eukaryota; kingdom Viridiplantae; phylum Streptophyta; class Pinopsida; order Cupressales; family Cupressaceae; genus Chamaecyparis; species Chamaecyparis obtusa. Next base: position 2,914,376 of record BSBK01009712.1, read on the forward strand.
ATAGATCACTAGTTAGCTTGTCTTGGTTCATACAATCAGCAATAATCTTTCTACCCTTTGCTGCAAACTCCTTCAAGGATGCTTGACCAGTCTTCAGTGAACTCAGGTCAAGTGCATAGTTTCTAACCAATTCACTAATCCTCTTCTTCAAATATTTCTCTTCTGCAACTAGGGATGTAGATTCTTCTAGGCTAGAGAAATTATTCTTGAACTGTGAAATGACTGCACTTACATCATCAACAGAGTGTACCTTGGACACTTTCTTGTCTGTTGGTAACACATTGTTTAGCATGGTTACTAATTATACAAGGAGGGGATTTCTCATCACCTATTTCTCCTTGGCTTTCTCCATAGCTAAGACACTGAACTTGATCAGGTCTTCTTCTCCCCAAGAGTCCAAACTGGTTGTGTTAGGTGTCAAACTTGACAACAATGCTGCTGAGGGAGTGATAGGAGTGCTATCCATCACTTCTTGTTTAACCTTGATTATTTCAACTGATGATTCATTTTCTTTTCTCTCTACTACTTTTTGTTTTTCTGCTTCTTTTTTTGTTTGTTCTTCTTTCTTTTCTTCTTCATTTTCTATTTCTTTTTCTTCTTCTTTCTTTTCTTCCATCTTTTCTTCTTCTTTTTCATATGTTATATTTTCAATCAATATTTCTTCTTGATGAATAGGAGGAGTGTTACTACATAAGTTTTCATTCTCTTGAGTGCTTACAAATGCCTCTTCAAACTTGTCCAGATCCATATCTGTGGCTGCCATAGTAATTTTTACATTATCAGTGAAAATTGAATCATCCTTAGGTGTCTCTGTCATGGGTGCAGTCTTATCTTCTTCAGATATTGTTTCAACTATAGGTGTCGAGTCCTGGGGACCTATCATAGGTACATTAGTATTCACTAACTCTTTTTCAACCATTGTGGGAACTTGAACTCTGGGCGCAATAGCTGGATACATGTGCCTATTCATGAAGACCTTCTTGAATGCCTTCTATGTTTCCTTAGCAACAAGATCATAGTTCTTGTCCACAATGTGCAAAGTCCTTGACTTTTTTCTTAGATGAGGCTTTACTGGATCTAATAATAATGACTTTTCTTCTAAAGAGCATAATGGGAGGGTTTCATCTAGAATCTTTTATCTTATCCTTAAATCCTCTTCAATGGCCTATCTCTTTTGGAACTCTAGGATGTTCCACACATTATCAGGGATCATAGTCTTAAGTTCTAAGACTGTCTTCTTAAACTTCAACATGTGTTTGATAATCATTCCATGTATCTCTAATTTGTCAATCTCACTATATTTCTCATAAAAATTCACTACTTGATCAATTATGCCTTCATCAATAATTCTTGTACTTAGCACACTGAGACTAGGTTTGAAACTTACTTCAGGAGGTTCTTAAGTGTTCCTTATGTTCCTTGTTACTCTCGAGGATGGATGACCAATGCTGATTTCTTTCATCCTCTTAGGAATTTCCTTATACTCAGGAGGAGCAGTAAGGTCAATGGTTTCCTTGGGCACAGAAGGGGTAACATGAGTTTTACCCTTCTAAATATCAAACTTTTCTATCTTCACCTTCTTCAGCTTAGGATCTTCTAATTCAGTTTTTGCTATTGTTGCGCTCTCAATTTCCAAAGAAATATTTAGTTCCCTTGCTTTGTCTAGGTCTTCTTGAGACACTCCATGAATTCTCAAGATCTCTGAGGCAACCTTAGCAACCTTCCTTTTTGTTGTTGCATTGTTTAACACTGCATCAACTTCTCTTGTTTTCTCTACATAGGTTCCCCATCTTGGCTCGTTGGGGTCTTTAAGGGCTGAAAGAAATACTTGTGCATATGCTTCTAGGACTTGTTCCTCAACCTCATATCCAAGTGGATGAATCTACTTTTTCCTTGGTTCAACTTCCTCCATGCATGTTGTGTCTATCTCAACCATGAAGCAAATAGTATCTTTGTTTTTTTCAACTATTTTCTCTAGAATTATGTATCTTATCTACATCTTGACTCTAAATGTCTTCAACTCCAGTGTCATGTAGTCTCTTAGAGTGCTCTCAGTAGATGCCTTGAAGGATATATGTGGCATGGTAGGAATAGTCTTGTCTAGGTATGAATCTGACACCTTTCTAACAATATGGAAGTACATATAGATAATTAGGGACCCAAACCTAAATATCTTGGTCTTGTTATGATTGATTGCCTTAATGTTATCTATTAACCATGCATGCAAGATCTCACACATGTTAAACTCTCCATTTTCCTTCACAAGTCTTATGGCTGCAAGAATTGTGGCCACAAACACACTATTTACCCTGCTAGTGTGTTGGAACCTGTATCCTAGTATCATGGACATCAATTTGATGTCATCTTGCTCAATAGGCTCTATGGTCATTCCACACCTATCACTTCTTAATTTGAAAGTCTGTTCAACAATCTTCCTCACATCTTTTCCCACTAGAAGAATGGTGCCTGTCTTTGAGAGGCCTATTATCTCATGAATTAGGTCACTGGTAATTCTGACTGGTACTTCACCTATCCAAAATAGGTCATCTTGAATCCTACTAAGTAGAATCTTAATCCATTCTAATTCATAGAAATCATATGTCATAGCATACTCCACTATAGGGTGATTATTCCACTGTGCATACTCATCCATGAACGTTTTGTCTGGTTTCATCATTATTTCCATGTGCGCCTTTAATTTGTCCAATCCTACTAGCTCTTTCTTACAATATATGTATGCCCTAATGTCCTCAACATGCATAACACCCATAGGTGTGCGGGAGAATGCCCCTTCTAGGTCATCTAAGGTGGATTTAAATGGGTGCCTCTTGAATACATATATTTTCTTCTCTGCAACATCAAATACTATAGGAGTAGCCATCACTTACTTGGATATCGCTTTCCAAATGATCTTGAAGACTTCTTGAATCAGTGCAATGAACTATGGTTTCCACAATCGATCAAATGCATAGCTAATCACTTGATGAATCAAACTGCAATCCTTCTCAATCAAATGCTAGGTCTCTTCTTCTCTCCAATCACTCTGAATTCGAATGCAATGAGAGATTTACAAACTTTTGTGTACTTTAAAGTAGAAAATCTATCATTAATGCTTGTCGAATAAACTAGGTTGTCACTTAAAATTTTCTAACTTCCATTCTATAAATGATCGGCTAGTGTGCTATTTCACATAGGTTTTGCTAGCCTCCAAAAGCTTAAGTCCAAAGGTGCATACTCTGAAAGTGAGTATACCAATTGTGTAGGGGTCTAGAGCTAAATTAGCTCCCCCTATGACCCTGAGTGCCATTCATCTAGATGTAGAGGGTGTGTCTACTGTGGATGCAACCAATACATACTCATCAACCTTGTCCTTCTTTGCTTCTGACCAAATCAAGCTCGCATCTTTTGAAGCTTTCACAAAATTGCCTTCTCCTTCGGGATCCAAAACTGGTTCTTCAGGCTTTTTAGGGCTTTCCTGACCTTGCATCCTTGATCTACAAAACTTTGAGATGTGTCCATCCTTGTTACAAGAGTGACAAATGACTAGAGACCTTATATTCCTTGGCGCATTGACATGAGTCACCATTTTACATTGTCTAGCTGAGTGACCATTATAGTTACATATTTGACATGTAACATTCTGAGAACTTCTTACATTTTGTTGATTTTGATTTCTTTGATTATACTAAGTCTTGTTCTTCTGACTTGTCTTACAATTCATAGCTTTATCACCAAATTTATTGCATGAATAACAGTAACCATTGAAAGGTCTTACCTCTGTACAATTCCTTGCTATGTTTCCATGCTTGTTACATGAATAACAAGTTTGATCTACTTGCTTGCGCTCATTCTTGAATGGTTCAACATTATCTTTAGTCTGACTTCCAATCACCTTAGCATTTGAGGTGTCTTCTAGTACTTTCATTCTTGCTTGCATGTTGTCAATCTAATTTTTGGCTTCATTGTATCCAATGCAGCTAGTATCTCCTTTAACTCTTCTTGCATACAACTGAGATTCTATCAAATCAGAACTAGTGTGCAGTTTATCAATGTGATTCTTTGCTTCTTTAAATTCAGATTCCAAGATTTTTTTGTTGTTCCTTAGCTCCAAGATTTCCATGTTTTCTTGCCTCAATTCTTCATCTAGTTGAAGGTTTTCTTTGATCTGTTCATCATAGACTTCCTGATTGTTAGTCAGCTTATCATCAAATTCTTCAAGTTGTTCTTTCAAGGATGAATTTCTTCATTCAGCTTCTTGACCATTATCCCTAGATCACTAGTAGAGCATTCTTTCAAATCTCTCCTTAGCCTTTTGCTGACTAATTGAGCATCACTTTGTTTTTCCTTTAGTTCTTCAATTTCTCTTTCAGATTTGTCCAGGTCCTCAAGAGCAGCTTCAAGATTTCTTTTCAAATGTTTCATTTCTACTATTTCCATGATCTCCTCAAGTGGTTAAACTTTTTTCTTGAGGACCAGAGCTCTGATACCAATTGTTAGGAATGGGAACACTGAGAGGGGGGCTGAATTAGTGTTCACTATATTTTATCTTTTATCTTAATCTTTAAACTAAACTTAAATACTTAAGTACTAAAATGAACATCCACATAAACATGAAACATGAAATCAACACATAACACCAATATGGTTATGAGGAAACCCAAATAGGTTAAAACCCCATTGGGAATTGACACCCACTAATATTATATACTATTGTTTTATGATCCTTGTTAGAATATCCTTAACCCTGTTAGGAGTTGCTTTACAATGCATTAAGTAAAGTAGACCTTGTCAAGGGTCAGACTCTATTAGGAGTCTTTTACAATAAACCCTATTAGGGGTGTGGACACACTCTCCTAGAGCTCACTGTTCAAGTGGTGAAGGCTACAACCTTATGATCTTAGATACACACTATATCTGTTGGATGAACTGTCACTGTGACACTGCTTGTCAGATCAGTTCATTTGATGCGTTGATGCTTTGACCTCTTGCAAAGCTCTAATACATCTTATAGACTCTTCGCATACTTTTTCTCTATTATCTCAACTATATTACAACTACCATACTCATTACAATGGGCACGTCTCATATTTATATGCGCATACAAAATAAATAACTAGGTTGGCCCTTCAACCGATTACATACAACACTTCCAATTGAATTGGCTCAAGCGTGTTTACAAACAAACATATTTACATGTTGGCAACCTAATTACAATAGGCACATAGCCTTTACAACATTAGAATATAACCACAAATAAAAATGCTAACAGTCGGCTACTTACTTTGTTCTTCACTGGCACACACTGGCTGTGTAACTTCAACTGTCTATAACTTTGTCATACTTGCATATCTGATCATGCACTCATAGACTAAGCATGAATATAGTCTAACCAACTTATCTTCTAGGGTGCACACTATAACTTGGTAGTATGCATGTGCACTGATGCTCTGAGCTTCAGGTACTCTGTACACTGTCCAATCTTCAACACTTAGCCAATTTTGATCTTCTCATCAAGTGCACTGACTCCAAACTACTATATGACTTTGTTTCCATAATGACAACACTATAACAAGTCATATACACAAGTATAGCCAACATGCCAACAGGAAGGCCCCCGGCCTCCCTGTAGGGTCGAAGTCCCTTTTAGGGGCTATGGCTTCTCATAAGGAATGGGGAGCGGGGAGAGGCATTCAGCGCCCCATCCCTAATTTATTATTTTTATATTATATTTATATATATATATAGATAAATAAAATATTTTTATTTTTATTAATATTATATATACAAGATTATAATATTTTCATATATATTATGTTTCCAATATTATATCATATATATGTATAAAAATATAGTGTTTTGAACAACATGATTTTTTTTAAACGGATTTAAAATTTCATAAAATAAGTTTTCACATATTTATTAAAATGCAAATTAAATTTATGTCCTCTTTTTTAATTTATATTAATATATATATATATATATATATATATATATATATATATATATATATATATATATATATATATATATATATATATATATATATATATATATATATATATATATAGATAAATAAAATATTTTTATTTTTATTAATATTATATATACAAGATTATAATATTTTCATATATATTATGTTTCCAATATTATATCATATATATGTATAAAAATATAGTGTTTTGAACAACATGATTTTTTTTAAACGGATTTAAAATTTCATAAAATAAGTTTTCACATATTTATTAAAATGCAAATTAAATTTATGTCCTCTTTTTTAGTTTTCAAGAGAGAGAGAAGTATTCATAGATTTAGTTCTTTAACAAATAATAGAGTATGATTAATCAAAATAGTATAATAATTATTTATATGCATGTATATTTCACTTGGATATTTATGCATATAAATATTATTATTTTAACCAAATGTTCATTTTTCTTTCAATAAAAAAAAAATATTTCTAAGACCTATTAAAGGATATAGGAATAATTTTCTACCTTTGTTTGAATGAAAACTTTCTTTCAAGATGATAGGTAAATATAATATTTAAATATGAACTATTACTTTCCTTTTTAACCATAATAAAATTTTCTTTGAGGCAAATAAAGAATTTAAATTAAACTTCATTAAAGCTACACATATTAATTTAAAACATGGGAACAAGGTTTATGATACACCATTTTCCAAGGAATAGAATAAAACTTTCATAGATATATTTACTTGAAATAACTTCTTACAACCTACAACTTTTTGAATACATCAAAATACCATCATTTACAATAGTCATGAAATACATATTAGCCACAAGGCTAGGAACACAAAAACTACATGAAAATGAGAAACTCCATCCAAAGCTTTTTCCATAGGATCTATAGCATAAACCTACATAAAAATATAGGTTAACCATATAGGCTCACCTCCCAACCTAGACATTTACAAGGCCTCCCCCAAGCTTAAGGAGTAAAGAGTGAATAGGTACACACAAGAAAACCTATAACAATTTTTCAAACAAGAAAACACATAAAATTCTCATAACCAAGGCATACACAAAGGTCTTCAAAAGACCATTAAAAATAGGGTGAAAGTGGACCAAACCCAAGAGGAGAAACCAAGTAAATAAAAAGGAAACAAATATCACACACGGGCTCAAAACAACTTCCTTCCCAAAATCTTCCTCACGGAAAAAACATGGCTTCAAGCCAACAAAACTCCTTATGGCCCCCAAATGCCCATAGGAAAATCTTGGCATCATGGAGACCAAAACATCCATGGTTATCCTTCCCACACATAGGGAGACTCTACACTAACAAGGGTTGTCACTAACCCCTTCACCCCTCAAGGTTACTTTTTCCTCCTGTGGGTGAGTGTGTCTTGAAAACACCCTTAACAAAAAACAAAAATAAACTCAATACAAAAAACCCATGAACATGAATGGGGTTCTTCAACAAGATTAAAAATGGCTCCATCATAGAACATTAAAACTTCTAATATACCTTGCACAAAAAAGAAAGAGTGTGAGCACCAACCTATTATCCAAAGCTTAAGGAAATAAGAATTTTGAGAAGATTTTTTCCACTTCATCTTAAGCTTTGTCTTTAAAATTCCTTCCAATTCTAGCAAGTCTCTAAGAGTAGAGAGTGGGTGAACAACCTAGAAAGTCTACCAAAACCCCTCTAAATGGCTTCCTACTCAACCACTATCTTATAGCCATAAATGGAGGAGTACTCCTATAATAACTTTTTCAAATATCTTCCTCCCCTCATAAATGAGGTTTAAAGACTAAATGGAGTTGAGAAGATGGCTTGCCCAAATTCTCAAAACTCTTAAACTAGTAACTTGACTTTGGGGATACTTTAGAGGTGTTATTAATGAGTTTTGGGCCTCATAATGGCCTAAAATTAATCCCTAACCCCTATTATACCAAGTGGGGTAGTTAAATTAGACCCTAACTACCCTCTAGAAGCTTCCTAGACCCTCCAAAAATTCACTTAAAGGTAGCCTATGATTTCAACTAACCTTGACCCATCTAGATGCTTCCTAACCTTGGGGTAAGCATGGGAACTCTATAGGTTAACCCTGTAGTTAGTGTCATAGTTATCCTAGTTAAAATGACAAGTCAATCCAACACCTCATACACCCATGTGTCAAGTGACACTACATAAATTACAACCCATTACACACATAGGATGACTAAACATAAATTCACATTTACTTAATTAAATACAATCATGCAACAACATATTTACAAATAAAATACATGACAATGATGGTACTATCTCTTTACTAGACAAGACCTTGGTTTCACTGATAAAACATAGATCCACTATTTATTCCTCATACTTAGAACCATGGTCAATCTCTTGCACACTCATTGCAAACATTAGTAGTCCAAGAAATAACCATAATGACATAGAAAAGTAAATGATATAAATCAAACACATATCAACTAGCACTTGCATTTTAATAATCCATTATAACATAATACCACATCTATATTTGATCTTAATATACATAAACATGAATTTCTAAATCAGTTTTGCATCATATTATGATCCAAATATATCCATCATTATGCATCTTCAAAACTTATCATATCCTAATCATAGGACTACCTAGATAAACTATTATAAAGCATCAAATAAGAATACTAATAAAAAAAATCAAGGTACAGAATAAACATAGCATAGAATTTATCAAATCCTCAAATAATAATATATTTCCAATAAGTCAAAGTATGTCAAAATAAAACATCGAGTGTAGAGTTTGAACTAGAAATTTAGTGTTGAACTATGATGGGCTAAGGTAGGCCTCACATCCTCCCCCTCTAGGCATGAACGTCCTCCTAGAGTTCATCAAAAGGGTGGGGGTATTGATATCTCATCTGAACTACATCCTCCCATGAGTATATAACCTCATCATAGCAATCCCATGGGACCCTAACCTGGTCTATCTCTCTCCCTCGAAGGGCCAATGTTCATTGATCCAAGATACGAATGGACTCCAAAGCCAACTATCTGTCTAAATCCACCTACAAGGCATCACAATCTATAACATGAGACTCATCATAAATGTACTTCCTCAAAATTGAAACATGAAACACATCATGGATGCATGATAGGCTAGGTGGAAAGGCTAAATGATAAGTAATTTCTCCCATCCTCTATAGGATCTCAAAAGGTCCAAAAACCTAAGGTACAAACTTAGAGCCCTTTCCCAAATGGACTAGACTCTTATACAACCACACTCTCAAGAAGAATCTATCTCCAACTAGATAAGCTCCATCTATCCTCTATGCATCTACATGTTTCTTTTTCCTATCATGAGCCTCTCTAAGATGTTGTCTAATCAAGGTTACCTTCTATTCTATATCTCTGACTAACTCTAGACCAATGAAAACTCTATCCTTGATCCTATCCCAACTCAAAGGGATCTTGCATGGTCTACCATAAAGAGCCTGGTAAGGAGGCATACCTAATGGTGTATGATGCCCATTATTGTAGGCAAAATCAACTAGGTGTACATACTCCTCTCACTAGGTCTAATTATCCATCAAATACATGTGTCATATGTCTTCTAACACTTGATTGACCCTTTCAGTCTATCCATCTATCTTAGGGTGATAAGCGGTACTGAAATTGAGCCTAGTTCCCATAAATGCATGTAACTCTATCCAAAATGATGAAGTGAAAAGATAATATCTATCAAAGATTATCTTACAAGGTACGCCATGAATTCTGACTATATCTCACAAGAACACCTATGCCACAGCTAGTGTGGTGAAGGTAGTATGCATGGTTGAGAAGTGTGCCACTTTGGTCAACTTTTCAACTATCACCATGATGGCATCATGGTGGTGAGATGATGTAGGAAGACCAATAATAAAATCCATAGAAATGGTGTCCCACTTTCACTCAGGTACCTCATGAGGTTGAAGAAAATTGCTTGGATGGGGGTGCTCTACCTTTACTCTCTGACACTCTAGGCACCTAGCTACCATCTTGAAAATTTGCAATCTCATGCCTAGCCAATGATAAAGATGTCTCAAATTAGAATGCATCTTCTTAAGTTTGGGATGTGTTGTATATGGGACTCTATGCTCCTCTAGCATAAAAAAATCATGAAATCCTGTATAAGAAGGTACATAAATGCATCCTCTATGATGTAAGAGTCCATAGGCCTCTAATGAATACTTTGAATACTTTCCCTCAAGGGGTCTCTGAGATGGAATCAACTCACTAATATTTGTATACATCTCATCCTCATGAAAGTGGTGAAGAATATGATCTCTCAAATCTGTACTAGTGGACATAGAAGAAAGCTTGTGTCTTCTTCTACTCAAGGCATATATGACCATGTTCTCCTTCCCCTTGATGTAATGAACATCAAAATCACACTCACACAATAAATCCATCCATATCCTCTATCGAGCATTAAGGTTTGATTGTAAGAATATACGCTATAAGCTCTGATGATCTTAATGAAGCTTAAACTAATGTCCTAAGAGGAAATGTCACCATCTTACTAAGGCATACACCATTGATACAAGTTCAAGGTCATGGGTGGGGTAGTTAAGTTTGTGATTCTTAAGTTTCCTAGACTCGTAGGCAATAGCTCAACCACCCTACATAAGGACTTCTCCTAGTCCATCTAAAGATGCATATGTACATACCACAAATTCTGCTAAAGGCTCTAGCACCACAAGGATAGGTGCACTAGTGGGTTCTTTCTTGAGCTCTTGAAAATATCTCTCACATTTCTCCGTCAACTTAAACTTATTTCCCTTTAGCTAAAGAGAAGTGATGGGGTATGCCACCTAAGAAAGTCCCTCAACAAACCACCTATAATAACTGGCTAAACCCATGAAACTCCTAACCTCGGTCATAGGGATAGGTGCTGGCCAATTCATAATAGCATCAATCTTCGATGGGTCCACTGAGATCCCATCACCATATATAAAATTTCCTAGATATATAACCTCTGGTCTAAAAAATGCACACTTCAACAATCTTCCAAACAACTAATTATCTCTCGAGAACTGTAACACATTTCTCAGGTTCTCCTCCTGCTTCCTCTCATTCTTCGAATAAATCAATATATCATCAAGGAATACTACCTAAAAAATTTCAAGTATGGAATAATCCATTCATGAGGCTCGTGAATATAGTTGGAGAATTTGTAAAACTGAATGGAACCACAATGAACTCGTAGTGGCCATATCTAGTGTGATATGTAGTCTTGTGAATATCACTATCCATAATGCTCAAGTGATGGTGCCCCGATTTAAGATCTATGAACACCCTGAAGCTAATCAAATAAGTCATTGATCCTAGGAAGTGGATACTAATTTTTGATAGTTACTTTATTTAACTGGTGGTAATCCATGTGCAACCTAAGAGATCCATCCTTTTTTATGAAGATCACTAGTGCACCCCAAGGAGACACACTAGGATGAATGTGTCCTTTCACTAATAGTTCTTCAAGTTGAATCTTGAGCTCATTAAAATAATTTATGGTCATCCTATAAGGTTCTTTGGAAACTATCTCGGCTCCTAGCACAAGATCTATGTGAAAGCCAACTACCCTATGAGGAGGCATACCAAGTAGCTAAGACAGAAAAATATCTACAAACTCATGCAGGATAAGATGATCATCAAGCAAGGTTTTTTTCTCTCCCCTGTCCTCTCTTTCATTGATGATGATAGCATACAACTAATATCCCTTCTGTATACACCACTTAAGATGTATAGTGGAGATCATACAAAGGGATACAGGTCTCTAAATCCCTATGATTACTATTGCAGTGCCATCATTATCCAAACATTCCACCCTCTTCTAACAATAATCTAACTTGGCTCTATGGGTATAAAACCAATCCATTCCAAGTACTAACCCATACAAACCAAGAGGGATAATTTTGAGGTCTGCCATGGTGGTCATGCTACCCAGCTGAATCTAGTAATCTCTAACCAATGAGGTGATGGCTAATCTAGATCTTAAGGCTAACTCTACCTCTTATATATCATCTTTCCTAACTACCACTAGCTCGCAATGCTCTACCACCAATGGAGAAATAAAAGAGTCAGTAGCTCCTGAATCAAATAGGATAGAAACACTACTACCTTTGATCATACCTGTGGCCTCAATGACTATAGTGTGATGTTCTTCATAGTGGTTATCAACCACTGAAAATACTCTATGGGACTTTCCCATATCCCTAACTATAGGCTTTGGCATTATTTCTTACTGACTACCTCCTTGAGGAAACTCTTTATAAATGTGCCCCATGGTGCCACATGTGTAGCAAGGTCCACATGCCTAAATCTACACTCTCTAAGATCTAGAATACTATGAACCTCATGTCCTATTGGACCCATTGTAACCACCCCTAGAGAACTATTGAGTCCATGCAAGAGGTGTATAGGGTGCATGGGGTCTTTGGTCTCTCCTAGGGCCCTGTGACTATCACTCCTTGGGCTTAGAGCCTTGTTGTTCTTGTGGTGGCCTCTATTTCTAGATCTGTTGAGGCCTTTTCTTCTACTAAGGCTAGGGGTTTCTAAATGACCCCTATGAGTGCCTTTGATTTCCCTTCCAAGGGGGTTTCTAATATCCTATAGACTGGGGTGCAAAATTATAGTTTTGACACCTATCCCATGAATCTACTTTCATATTGGTCCATTGAGATTCCCCTCTATTGTAGGTCTTGGAACTCATCTAGACAACATTGTCTAAACTGATTTGACAAGTATCAAGCTCTAAACCTCTCCAAGAAGATCTCCTAAGAGAGGGTGTCTATGACCAAGTTACCCTTGAACTCCTCATGTCTCCACCAAGTAGAGATTATTACCCTTAGGAGATATACTACAATATGTGCCTTAAGATTGCTCCCATAGGGATACAAACCAAACCACATCCCAAGGCTCAGAAGTTGAGACTTAGCCTCTATCCCATTGGCAGAACCTAAAAAAGTGGGTGGCTTGAGGCATATCATCCCTCTGATACAATCTCTTGTATCTCGGGGAGCTCTCTCAATCACCTAAGCCACTAAACTTGGTGGAGGCTTTGGCCTATGAATGAACTCAACATCATTCTCTATCTTTCTCTTTACAAGTCTCGAAGGAGGGCTCCTACTCCTCTCTCTAGCTAAGGCCCTATGACCCTCAACACCCTGGTGCTGCTCCTATTGAACTATTGGAGGAAATCTATATAAGATAATCCTGGCTAAATTTTCCAATGCTAATAAAATGGCCTAGTTTCAATTTAGAGGTGGTTTGAGAGGGGGATTCTAGTTCCCTCCAGGAACTTATGTATCCTGCTCAATCTCTACATGAATCAAGGGGACAGGCCTATGGCCTTGCCCATGTGCATGAACCTATCATCTAACTAGTGGCATCCTACACAAGATTTTGAAAAAGGTCTACGTTAAATGTGTTGGAGCTCTAAAATTTTGATTGAATTTTAAAAGTGATCAGTTTGAAATTTTCATAAGGCACAAAGCATTGCCTCAAAAAGACATTTGAAAGGACCCTAGTTTGGATACAAGTGAAAAAGTGCCTGATGATCTTCATAGGATACCTCTTGGGACATATTTTCCTTGCCTATCATTTATCATTTGTAGTGGGTTATAACTCTCAGATCTCAATTCTGATATGTTTTGGAGATAGCCATTTGGAGGTCACTTCCCAAATCTGCATTCTTGTGTCTGTTCAGTTTCTACCAAGTGACGTACTTTAGAGGTTTGTGTCAAATGTTTGGTTGATTTTCATCACATATTGATTATTGTAGTATATTGTAGGCATTAAATTGAACCTCCATGCCCATTTTCAAATTTCTGTGAGTTTGTTTGATCAGTTCACCAAGGCCTTTATGTTTGCATTTTATTCAGTTTGTCTGAACGTGAAAATGCAAAATTTAAGTGGCCTACTTTGAGATCGTGCAAATTGCACTCAGTTCATGGATAGGATAAATTGAATATTCCTCTATATTGTATAAATGAAAATGAACTTCTTTGAGTATACATGGAATTGAATATCACTTTGCTCAGTCAAATCCAAATTTGATTTCTGTAAGTTTCAATGTTTTCAATTCAGAAGTTCTGAAGGGATGACTTTGAAGATTATTTCAAGATTATCAGTTGATCATTTGGGGAATCTGGGTATAACCTTATTTTATACATATGAAATAGAATCTACATCCAAGGTTTCACACCATGAGGGTCCCATTTGATAGGTTTGCAAAGTCAGAACAAAAGAGGTTTTATGCAGATGGCTAGTGTTGACAGAATCGGCTTTGCAAAATGGCTATTTTTAGAGAATGGTAATTTGATGTCAGATGATTATTTTGAGATGAGAGTTATTTCCTTGCACTCCTTATATATCAATCTTCTACCAGGATCATTGGTTGAGCCTCAAGTCTTCATTTTATATTTTTAGTGCATCTTTCCGAGAGACGGTTCCCTGAGATTTTAATTTGCATTTACAGAATGAATTCAAACAGGTGATTTTGAGTTTTAAAATATTTTTCCCTATGTATCTTTGTGGAAATCCATCTGGTAGAGTGATTTTCTGTAGTAAAAAGTTCATGTTCGCTAGGTGTAAATGTCAGGGGTTATGTTTTGATCAGTTGTTTAAGGGCGTGACTAGAGGCAGTTTTTTCAGATTGGCGACTTGGGAAAGTAATGGAAATTAACATTTTTGAGTAATCTGGTTTTTTTCAAATTAAATCCAATTATAGGAACCGATCACTCAAATCACTTTTAAGGCTCAGTTGTTTGAAAATGAAAAAAAATTTAGCCGGACCCACTTTGGGCCCAGTTTGCCTCATTCACTCTAAAGTATTGTTTTGTCTCTATTTTTATTGTTGTGCACCCATCCTTTTCTATGTTGCACATACTCTTCCTTTATCACATGCATGCCTTTCATTTTTGCATTGCATGCCATCCTAGGGGTAGCACATGTTTTCTAGGGAGCTGGCACATTTTCTTTCTAAAGAGCTGTAGATTTTTCTGTTTGGGATGCGCAATACCTAGTGCATTACCTTCTCAAGGCCCAGTGCATTCCCTTTCCTTTGCATTGTGCACCCACTCCCTTTCTTTTTGGGTTGTGCTCCTTGTTTAAGGTCTGATGTTGGCCTTCTTTGGAGCAGTCAAGCACCATGAAGGTGTTGCTACTTCCCCATACATGCGCACCACTTAGGCCTTGGGTGTTGTGCACATGCCAAGTTTTCCTTTCTTTTGGGTGCTACAGAGCATGCCAAGGCTTGAGTGTATGTTCCCTTGGTGTGTGCATGCAAAATATGGGCATGTTCTACATTGTGCACTAACATTAAAGGCCATAAGAAAGACAATGGCATTACGCGCTAGTAAGGAAATGGTTATGGGTTGTGTATTGTGGGGATTGTTTTATCCCACATTCGCCCACCTAGCTATAGACACAACACTTTAGTAAAATATTAGAGGTTAGCAAAAATTGAAATCGTGCAATAAATGAAAAACTAAACTAACCAGGTGATTTACTGTCTTCTAGTAGATGTGAGTATGTATTCTTAGATTATACCGAGATCAGTGACCTTGACGACACCTAAACGAAGGATTTGAATACAAGATAGCAATGAAGTAATGAATGCAAATTAATCTATATTTTTGGGTTTTCTATGCAATAATATGAGAAATCTGATATGAATCTATTCTCTATGAAAATTGATCTAACAATGATATGAAATAAAACTAAAATGAATTGAAAATAAGATTGATCTCACAAAAATTGTTGATTCGCAGGAAGCTTCAATTCTTCAGATGTCGATTCTCCAGAGTAAGTATGCAAATTCTGTGGATTCTGTGGATGATTTGTGAAGAGCTAAGCCTTGATTTTATAGAAATCTAGGGCTTTGGAGGTGCATGAAAAAAAGCCATAAATGACTCAAATAACTCAGGTTGATTTTTGAGTTATTTTTAAATAAAGGATAATTAACTCACAAAAACATGCAAAAAGCAGAGTTTAACTCAAAATAGAGTTTAGATTTAATTGATAATTGATAGTTGTCTGCTTTTTTTATTGTGCATGTTTTATTTATGAATTAATTTAATAATAAAGTGATTTATTTCCAACTTAACTGATTTTGAAAAATAAAACAATTGATTTATGGGTTAATCAATTATTTTTCAAATTTTTATTCAAAAATAATACTATTAAAAATTGACAACTTGCTTTAATTAATTAAATAAGAATTTAATCAATTATTCATAGGATTTTGGTTTTATTGTTAAAATTAAATAATAAAATTTAGGAATAAATAGAATTAACTTCAATTAAACAATTAAGTGGTAGAATTAAATCTAATTAATTAAATATTGAGAATATTCAATTAATCAAACTTTAGGATAAATAGGATTTATCGCCAAATAATCATTAAATCAAAGATAATTATGATAATTAGAAATATTACTAGGAATATTCCCTGATGCAGAATTTATGATAATCAATTAGGATTCGATGATGTTTAGATGTGCCTTTGGTTAGGACTTCGATGTCAATTTCGTTCGATTTGAAGATGTAGGAGGTTAATGAACCTATAGCCCATTTTTGGGGTATTACATTTTGCCCCTCTTTGAATTGTTGTGTGAAGCACAGTGATTCAAAGATAGTCTATGTATGATGTTGAAATTGATGTTTGAAATTGATATTGATATAAGACAAAAACTGATTTGAAATTTGATATGAAGATAATAGGTCCTGAATGACCAAAGATAATGTTAACTATAACAGAAAATGAACCGATGATTGCGAAAAAGTGTCAAAACACCTGATTTTGAACATTATGATTGTGAAGAAGTGAGTGACCGATTCCAGACCCGATTGTCCTTATATTGAATCACATTGGTATCACATCTAAACCCTTCAATTTCTGAAGAACCAAGGAAATAACACAATTGAACCGATAGTTACAAAAATTGATATAATTTACAAGATTAAGAGAATACCAGATTGATATGGATCTTTGATGAATCTGATATGCCCTGAGTGATGATTGATTTGCCTCAAGCGATGAGGTCTTTTGATGAATCAGCAACTAGACATGGTTGTTGTCTTGATTACTGAGGAAAGATATGATTTCAAAATTTTGATTACAGACTTTGAATGATGTGTAATACCATGCCCCCTTCGGGATTAAAATTGAAATCTGATAAGAAAAGTTAGCGTTATAGTTTAGAAGCATGTTAATTGATTTGAGAAGTGGTTATACACGTCCAAGAACACATTCTATATCATTTAGAGGTCCTGGAGACCAAGTTTCACTAGGTGAAACCATGAGTTGACCATGGTTAACCAAGTTGAAATTTTGATAGTTTGATGTAAGATAATCAGTTAAGTTAAATTTTGGATTCTTGTGATGATTGAAGGCCGATTATGCAAGTAGTTAATAATATGAATGATCTCAGATTTTGATTTTGATCCCAAAAAAGGATTCTACTTGCTATTTCGTTGGATCGACCTTCGTGTAAGATTCAACTCTTGTTAGATTTGAAGAGACAAGTGGAGAATTTTTTAAGCATTGAAGTTCATTTAGCCATTGTGAGATCATGCAAACATCCAAAAATGCAAAGAGACATGCAGTATGAAATGCAAACTAAGACCTAGGACCTAGTCACTGATCATGTGTCGGTCATTTTCATCATTGAATTTTTAGGTAACCGGATAAATCAATACAATGCCCACTAGTTAGGAAACCATAGACATATGAATATCAATTTTTATGCATAGGAATCAATACAACATCCACTAGTCAATCAACCATGGACATATGAATATTGATTTTATTTTCGGAATGTCAGATTAGATATAAGCACCAAGGCATAAATGCCAAGATGGCCTGAATATCATGTCCATTTTGATATTGCAATTTGTATAAGCATCAAAACATCAACATCATGCTGACTAGAATATGCCTTGCATAAAAACACATCAAGCAGTCAAGAGATCATTCTAAATCCAATGTGAATTACCCGTAGTGACCCTTTATCATTCACCTCCTTAGGTAAGATCACATTTCACATTAGGAGAAAGAACTCACTCAAAATAGTTAGATCAAACTTCCTTGAATTTTTTGGGTATCAATGGTTGAGGTACGCATGGCCATCCAATTTGAGATAGAGGCTCTTAAAGTCGAACACCATTTCAATCCAAAATTTTCAAAGTTGTTAGATTTTCACATACAAGCAAAAGACAAAGAAAAGATTATGCCTCTAGTCATCACTCCCTAAATCTTGTAAAGGACATCATCGAAGAGCTCGAAGGGACACAATATAAAAAAATCTCAATGTGAATCAGTAAGCATACAAGGAGATAAAAGCATGTAAAGCACAGATTGTTTTCAATTTGTTTTGATGTTTGATTGCATTGTTGTAGATGCAAAATCCTTTCTGGAGATGAGACTGATTGACTGACTCAAATGAAGCTTCAAAGGACCTTGACTGGATATGATACATCTAAAGATACACTGGAGACCATAGGATATGACATTGATTGCCCCCAAGTGTTAAGCATTGATAGGATACAGACACTTGAGCTAATTGGTGTACAAACTGACTTATTGAAAACTAGAAATGCAGAAACAAACTAGGAGATATGTACAAACTAAAGCAAGACTGAAAGCTGGGAAAGACCAAGATTGCATTGATATATGGAGCATTTTGAAACAAGTGGTGCTCGTTTGCCAGGTTTTCACCACCTTGGCAGAGATTCTATTTTTGCTACCAGGGCGCCTGTTTCCAGGTTTTCACCAAGGCACTTTTTTCTTTTTCTCATTTTTTTTATATTTTTCATTTTTTCAATTTTATTTTTTTTGTACTTTTGATATTTTTCAATTTTTTTGTGAATCATCAAGGCACCTATTGCTAGGTTTTCACCAAGATGTTCATTTTTTTAGGACTTTTTCTAATTTTTATGATTTTTTCAATTCATTTTACCATACACTAAATGCCTTAGGCATAAAATTTCTTTAGATGGAGAACGTTGATTGGTTCTCAGAGCTGTTCTCCTTCAGTTGTTGAGAGTTGATAGGCACCAGAGCCAAAAGTAGTAGTGATTACAAAGGGACCCAGCTCGTTGGGTTCAAACATCCCTTTGTGTTCTCAATGTGATTGATTTTTAGGATTCTCTCTCAAGACTAGATCACCAACCTGAAATTCTCTGTGTTTGACTTTCTTGTTGTAGCCTCTAGACATTCTTTTCTGATACACTCTGAGATGATCATACGCTACTTGTCTGTGCTCATCTAGTAGTTCAAGTTCTTGCAACCTAGACACTCTGTAGTCATCATCAGTTTCTAGACCATGCATTTTGATTCTTAGTGATGGGATTTCAACCTCAATAGGTAGTACTGCTTCAGACCCATAAACTAAAGTGAAAGGTGTAGCCCTAGTAGGTGTTTTGATACTTTTTCTATAGGCCCAGAGATCTAGATTAATCATGAGATGCCAGTCTCTTCCTATTTTATTAACTATATGGTGCAAGATTTTCAATAGATTCTTATTTGAAGCCTCTGCTTGTCCATTCCCTTGAGGATAGTAGATAGAAGACCAATGTTGTGTGATCTTGAATTTGGCACATAAATCATCTAGGTCTTTTTTCTTGAATTGTCCACCATTATCTGTGATTATGGAATGAGGTATCCCACATTTGCATATGATATAGTTCAATATGAACATAGATATTTTCTTTCCAGTGGCTTGTGTCAAAGGGACTACTTCTACCCATTTTGTAAAATAATCTATAGCTGTGATTATATGGGTATGTCCATTTAAAGAATGAGGATGTATAGCTCCTATAAGATCAAATGCCCATTGGTGAAAAGGCCATTGTGTGGTAAAGGGAATTAGATCTCTCCCTGGAGCATGAATTAAGTTGCCATGCACTTGGCACTTTTGATAGTTCTTAGCAAACTTGATAGACTCTTTCTCCATTTCAGGCCAATAGTATCCAACCCTAATAAGTTTTCAAGCTAGTGTTAAACCATTCAAGTGTGACCCACAAATACCATCATGGACTTCCTCTAATGCATGTTGAGACTCTTCCCATTCTAAACATCTAAGTAGTGTACCATTTAGACCTCATTTGTATAGATCATGACCAATGATGACATATCAGGAGGCATTACAAATAAGGTATCTCTTTTCATGGTGGTTGAAGGTATTAGGAATGATTTGGTCTTGGAGATAGGAAAATAGGTTTTTGTATCTGGATGAATCATGACCAACAACAATGCAGATCATGTAGGTTTTAGGGGAATCATATGTAGGATAAGATAGTGCTTCCACTAGGAACTCATAGCGTAGCTCATGTTCAGGCTACTATAATAAAGTAGATAGCATTGCCATTGCATCGGCAACCTTATTCTCTATTCCAGGTATTTGCTCAAATGTGATAGATAGGAAATACTTCTTTAAATCATCTACCATTCTCTTATAAGGAATGAACTTTTCATCTTTAGTTTGGTATACATCATTGACTTTATGGATAACCAGTTGAGAATCTCCACGAATGTGTAGCTCTATTACTCTCCATTCAATTGCTATTTTCATACCATTCAAAAGGGCTTCATATTTTGCAATATTGTTTGTGCAAGGGAACTTTAATCTGAATGCTTTTGGGATTGAGTATCCTTGAGGAGTTATGAACAATATGCCCATGCCTGACCCATTCTGTGTGTAGGAGTCATCAAAGAATAACTACCATTCTCTAGAAGAAAGAGTCATGATAGAGGAATCAGGAAATTCCATTTGCATTGGTGTATCATCAATCATAGGTGCATCTACTAATTGATCAAAAATAACATGTCCTTTGATAGCTTTTCTTTCCACATATTCAATGTCAAATTCACTTAAGAGCATGACCCATTTAGCTAATCTACTTGTGAGGGCAGCTTTGCTTAGTAGGTACTTGAGTGGATCAATCTTAGCTACCAATTTAGTGGTATGAGCTAACATGTAGTGTCTTAGTTTTTGTGATGCAAAGATCATAGCTAGACAAGCTTTCTCAATCATTGAATAGTTCTTTTCATAGGCCACCAATTTTCTACTGATATAGTATATAGCTCTTTCCTTTTTGTTCTCATCATGTTGTGCAAGAAATGCCCCCAGTGATGTATCTGTAATGGAGACATATAAGATCAATGGATTCCCATGAATAGGAGGTATCAAAATAGGAGGATTTGATAGATATTCCTTGATATGGTTAAATTTGTTCTCACACTCTTCATTCCATGCAAAGGTCACACCTTTATGTAATGTTTTTGTAAAAGGTTGTGATATGAATCTTCTAATAGATTGAACTTTTCCTTGCAATTTCCTCATTTGACTAATATTCTCTAGAGGTTACATTTCCATGATAGCCTTTACTTTAGCTAGATCAACTTCAATGCCCTTCTTTGAGACTATGTATCCTAAGAGCTTTCCAGAAGTGACACCAAAAGCACACTTCTTGGGATTTAGTCTGAGGCTAAATTTTTCCATTATGTCTAGTATCTTGCTCAAGTCATTTAGATGTTCAGCTCTAATCATAGATTTTGCTAAAGTATCATCAACATAATCTTCCATAGTCCTATGCATCATGTCATGAAAAATAGATGTCATGGCCCTTTGATATGTAGCACTAGCATTCTTAAGCCCAAATGGCATGACATTCCAACAGAAGGTGCCCCATGCACATGTAAAAGTAGTTTTCTCTTGATCCTCTGGAGCAATTTTTATTTGACTATATCCATAAAAACCATCCATTAGAGAATACATCTCAAAGCCCGCAGTCATGTCCACTATCATATCAATGTTAGGTAGTGGAAAATCATCCTTACGGCACACTCTGTTTACATCTCTAAAATCTGTGCACACTCTGATTGATTTATCTAGTTTTGAAATAGGTACAATATTAGAGATCCACTCTGCATAATCAATAACTCGGATGAATCCGGCTTTCAGGAGCTTCTCTAATTCAGCTTTTACCAAGAGTGCAACATGAGGATGCATCTTTCTCAATTTTTGCTTGACAAGTTTGTCATTTGGAGCTATAGATAAATGATGCATTATAAGATTAGGATCCAACCCTGGCATATTTGAATATTTCCATGCAAAGTTGATCTTCTTCTCTGTTAGGAATGTTGTAAATTTTTTCTTCTCTTCTTCTGATAAAGATTGTACTACATGAATCAACTGTGGCTCTTATGTTGTTCCCAAGTTGATGGATTGAGTGGGCTCATTTAGAACTGGAGATCTATCCTGTAAATGACTCGGAAGGACATCAAATATCTCATCCTTAGGTGCCTCAAAGAGGTTTTCACCTTCAGATACATCTTTTATTTTTACTTTTGTAGGTTCTGAGACTGCCACAAAGTGGTTTTCACCCTCAGAACTCTTTTTCTTTTTCTTTTTATTCTTATTTTTCTACTAAGATATTTGATGTCCGACTCCATCATGCTAACGCTCAGTTCACTAATGGAAGTACTCATAGGCTCAACTGCATTGAGGTAGAAAGCAAGGGCATAGTCATTCAGGAAGGTATAAATACCATGGCTCAGATTTGTGGAGGTTTGATCAAGAAGTTTAGGATGTTGGATAGTCAAAATGGGGAAAGATTGGGAGATAGTGTTTATGGATATGGATCTGTCATCATTGGTCCTAACTCAATGCTCAATTTCAAAGGTGATATTACCACTTAAGACATTCAATTTTTGAATGGGCTCAATGTCATTGTGAGAGTCCAATTCAGCCATAGGTGGATCAAACTCGATAGGTTCATCATTTCACTCTAGACTTACATTGGGTTCAGGTGCATATTGGTGAATAACATCAACATGTTTCTCTGTAATAAGCTCATCTTCTTCTGGAATGGCTTCCCATTCATATTCATTAGATTCTTCATCTATGCCTCTAGGAAATCTAAGAATATGAGTAAAGTCAGGATGAATACCCCAAGAAGGGTTACCCTCAAATTCTGATTTGAATTTATACTCATGATAATTTGTCTTAGAATAACTACCACCTTCCTCTTCTTGATTGTTTTTTAGATTAGTTGGTTCTTGTGTTGCAACTATATATTGTTTGATAGTAGGTTCTTGTGTTTCTACTACATTAATTCTTTTGATTGGATCATCTTTATCATCAAGAAGGTCTTTGATTTCCTTAGGAAAACATTCATAAGGAACAAGTTCAAAGCTGTTTGAATCACTATTTGATGGTTTAGTTTCTTCCTTCTTAAGAAGGGGTTTGCCTGATGCGATCTACTCTATGACATGAGAACAATTACCTTTGAGGTGAAAGGGTTTCTTTTTAAATCCTAAGTCAAATTTGTCTTTATTTTCTCTACCAGTATGTGGGATAGGTGCCTCAAGACCTTTTCCTCTGACTCCTAGAGGTCCTTTACCTGAATATCCCATCTTAGCTATCAGTTTGTCTCCTAGTCCATAGGCCTTAGAAGGGATTTGGGATACTATAGAGTCACTAGTTGGAATAGCTTGAGATTCAGGTTCCTCTTTGTATAGCCATGTAAGCACAGCTTCATCTTCCTCAAATTCTTGTTTAGGTACTTTCTTTGCCACAAATTTTCCTTTATATGCCTCAAGAGGTTCTTTAGAATCTGGTTTGGACTGTTTCAAAGATTGTCCATAAGACTTAGGTGAGATAGGGAGAGATGTCAAAGATAAGACTGGCTCTATAGTATATTCTCCCATACCATTTTATTTGATATTGACCTCTTTTGCAAGGTCTTCCATTTTATATGTGGATGCTTCTTTAGTTGGCTCAATGGAAGATTCTCTGTTATTAGGCACAAGTTTATCTACACTTTCCTTCAATGTATTGCAAGTGGTAGATATGTCTGCTGGAATAGTGACTTCTACTCCTTCATAAGGAAATTTTAAGCATTGGTGGAATGTAGAAGGAATAGCCTTCATCTCATGTATCCATGGTCTCCCTAGAAGAATGTTGTAAGCCAAAGGTAGATCAAGAACTTGACATATAGTATCTCTGATAACTGGACCTGCTCCGATAGGTAATACAATGGTGCCTTTAGAAGATCTTTCTTGTTCATCATAGGCTTTTATAGTTATTTTCTTTCTAGGATCAATAGCAAATTCAAAAAATTTGAATTGTGTGACCAAGCTATAAGAACAAATATTTAGGCCAGCGCCCCCATCTATCAACACATGTTTGACTCTACGGTTCTGGATCAAGACTTCTAAATGCAAGGGCTAGTTATGTGGGTGACTCAAGGAGTTGTCATCATCCTCTGAAAAGGAGATATATTGCAGAGATGTAAGATGTCCAACCATAGTCTGGAATCTGTCTAAATCAAGGTCATCAGGAACATTGGATCTGAGCAAAGCTTTATCTAGAATGGCTCTATGAGCTAGAGATATTCGAAGCAACTCAAACATGGAGATTTTTGCATTAGTGTGTTGGAGTTGTTGAACAATGCTATAAGATGTTGGCCTTGTATCTTTAGGATTGGAAGATTTAGAAGTAGCCTTTTGTTTGGAAGAGGAAGAAAGATTGAAGGGGATCTTAGGGACATTTGATGAATCTAGGATTTGTTTGTTCAAATATGCCTGAGCTTGTGATCAAGTAATTGCATTAGTTGAAGGATGATCTCTATCTCTTCGCACAATTGTGATGACATTACAATGCTCAGGGAGACAAGGTTCAACCATATTGATAACAACATTATTTCCAGGGTAAGCATAATTGACCTTTGCCCCCATATTAGGCTGAGAAGATGAAACTTCTTAACCATGTTTCAGAAATGGTTCTGTGAATGTCGTATGATCATTATTGCTCTTATGATTGTCAATGGTGATATCTCCCTTATTAATCAAATCTTGAATAGTATGTTTCAAGTGTAAGTAGTTATTAGTTTTGTGACCTTTACCCCAACGAAAATCATAGAATTCATTCTCTCTCCACCATTTTGGTTTAGGATCAGAATCAAATTGTTGAATCTCAGGCAAAGAGATGATGTTATGAGCTAGTAGAGTTCTCATAGTTGATTCTAAAGATTCTCCAAGGGGAGTGAACATTTTTTTATTATCAGCGAACCACTTTTTATACTTTGGCTTCTTTTGAGATGATTTAGGCACCTTTTGTTTTGAAGCTTTTATGGCTTGGGTACCAATAGTTAGATTGAAAGCTGGTGCCTTTGATGGGGCATGAATAGTATCAACAACACCATCTATGACAATGCCTTTATTCTTGTTCCAATTTTTGTTGTTGTCTTTAGAATTGGATCCTGATTCATACTTGTCCTTTTGAAGTGTGATTTCTCCTTTTTTCACAAGTACCTTTTCAATTTTGATCACATTGTGTACCATTTTATCAAAAGATGTATGATCTTGCATTTGTAAAGGGTATTTGATCTCTAGGATAAGATTGTTGATGAAAATTTCCAGTTTCTTACTTTCTAGAATAGGCCTAGCATATAGAGAGAATTTCTTCCTCCATCTCTTAAGAAATGTTAGGAATGGTTCTCTTGGATATTGCTTGAGATTGCAGATATCGATCATGGTGACTAGATGTTGAATATTGTAGGAGTATTGCTAATAAAACAATTTGATCAACTCATCAAAATTTTTGATAGTAGAAGGCAATCTAGAGAACCAATGAATGGTTGCTCCCCCTAGAGGTCGAGGGAAGAGATGCATCAGATAGGTTGGTCCATGCATGAACTCCATAGATTGTGTACAAAATTCTTTGACATGATCTTGGGGATCTGAGTGTCCATCATACTTATCATACTTAGGCATCTCCACTCTTTTAGGGAATGGTGGCATGTACAAGTCTTTGTCGAATGGAAAAGGACATAGGGCCTCCATGGAGAACTCCTTGGGTTCCTTTTCTTTCTCAAGGTTATTAAGCTTGAATTGCATGGCATGCATTTGTTTCATCATAGCTGTGAGTGGAGTTTCTTCCTCATGTGTAATGATATCTTCAACATTAAATTTTGGAGGAAGTTGAGCTCCTTGATGAGCCAATTGTAAAAAGTATGCCTCTCTGTCTTCTTTCAAGAAATGCTTCATCATTCATTTGAAATTATCATCATTTTGATATTGAGAAATTTCTTTAGGTGTGGGTTCCTAATCTGCACCATGTTGAGATTGAGCTCTTTGAGAGCCAAATTTTGTCCCTACTTGAGACATGGTGGGAGTTCTACCTGGGATAGATTGATGAGGAGTTTGTTGATTACCTTCGTGAGTTGATGAAGGAGGAATGTAACCAGTTTTTAATCGAAAGTTGCCAAGACCGTCATCTTCATAAAGTCCAAAATTATAGAGTTGCTCAAGAGTTGGACCTACGTGAGTAGACAAAGTTCCAGTGTTAAGTGCTTCTCCTGATTTCTTGTGAGAAGAAGCTCTAGTTTCCACCATTAACCTTGGGTGAAGCAAAAGAATAAGATGAAGACAACTGGAGAATGAATTGAATCAAGATGATTAGATGACATAACCTTGTCAAGGTTTGATTGATTGAAGCATAGATTTGACTTATATGAGGGATACTGTACCCTAGATGTATGGGTAGATGCCTAAAAGATAGCGAACAAGATATCACAACACTTAGTCATTTTTGAAGATTGATTGAAGATTGATAGTTATGGCAAGGTTTTGACACAAGATGATAAAGACTCAAATCGATTAAAAAGAAGGCTAAATCAGATTCAAAAAGGCCACTTTAAGAAAATGATTGGATCCTCAGTATTTGCTGCTCTGTTCCTGACACAGTGATTTGTTTGAAAGATTCTGGAAATAGGCTGGAAAAGCTGGGTCTCTGATAGTTCTAACAACTTTTTGAAATTTATCAAATGACTTTCTACAAGCTCGTATGACAGTGGGTATAGCATGAAATGACAATTGAAAAAATCATACAATTATTGCAAAACTCGCACGACAGTTGATAGTAGGAATTTTGACTTTTTGGAATTGACTGGCAACAAAACTTGTATGACAATGTACTTGATACCATACAATAATTTGGGGATTCTGAAATGACAATAGCCAAAAGTCATACGACTTTCTAACTTTACAAAATGACTGTTGACTCCAGAAAGGTGTTTCACTTTAATTTTTGCAAATTTTTGGGTTTTCAGTTTTAGATTGTTTGCAAATTTCAATGTCCAGATTTGAGGATTGTAATAGATTTGTTTATTTTCAATAACCAAATAGATAAGCAAGCACACAAAATAGCAAGCAAGTGATTTCAAACATGTCTAAAAACAATGAACAAGGGAAAAAAAAACTGTGTGCATGAACAATCAAGTGACTTATTTGTGCTAATTGTGTATGTTCCAAAAAAATTTGCATTAACGCACATATTCCTAGAAAATAAAAAAATTGGCCTCACTAGGGTTTGTAGTAATGGTTTGACTCTGCAACTTTTATGATCCAAGAGGGCGAACTCCAATCCAGGTGCACCGAAGTTTTGACATAGTCTGAGAACTTAATCTTTAGGATCTACTAGGGAGATCTGATAGCCCAACAAGAGACCACACTTGTGGAGATTTCTTCCAATAGGACATTTATATAGCGGTTGTCACTACCATGGTGAAAATGGCTATTACTGCTTGAGGTTCCATCAATGTGGTTGATCCAATTAAGGGAATGTCCACTACGGTTAACCCTATCTAAAGGTGACTCACAAGATATACCACATGGAGACTAGTTCCAAATTCAAGGATCTGAGTTTCCGGTACTACCCAAAAAGGGAGTAGAGCATAATCCTCTAGCCTTTTCACTTTTAACCCAAACAAAGTAGAAAAATTAATCTGACATGCTAAGACCAAGATTATCTCACAAAGATCTATGATGTCAACCACTCATGATCTATCAACCTCTCTAGAGAGAGAATGTATCAATCAAAAGTTGAAGACGCACAAATCTAGTAGAACGTGAGACTCTCTCAGTATCCTCCCTACCTACAAAGGTTCCTTCGTTGAGAAGAGTTTCACTGGAAACCCACTCTCTCAAGAGCCATGAATAGTGTTCATAGGGCCTATTTACTATGTGTAACAAAGATGCTGAAAAGAAAATCTATGTTCATTTTTATAGCCCAAAATGAAATATGTGATATGAAAGCAATAAAGGTCACACAAGCTTGACATGCAAGAGTTCTTTTTAATCCAAATCAAAATGTTATCAACTGAAAAGATTACCTGAATTCCTCACAATGTGCTTAGTAGATTCTTACCTATTTTTAGCAATTCTTGCACTTTTTCCAATCAAAAACTAGTAAAAATCAATCAAAAATAGAGAATTTCAATTGTTAGGGTTAGCTATTAGTCAAAATCTAGAAACCAAATCTGACAAACTACCTAAAAAAGTGAAACGACAATTGAACTCTGGCACTGAAACTTGTACAATAGTGGGTTACCTTCCAGACAATAGTCCAGAAACTCATACGATAATGGGTATCAGATCAAACGACAATCAAGCTTCCAAATGACAGTGGGTTTCTACTTGTGTGATCCTCGATCAAATAAACTATCGTACGACAATGGGTATCTCTTGGTATGAGTTTTTGACAAAACTCATATGAAAATTGTACGGACAGAGAATAAAAATCATGGCTTGGAACAAAAAAGATAAGAAAATGATAGAAATTGATAAAATGTGAAGGGAAACCCATTTCAGGGCCCCACAGTGGGTGCCAAAAATGTGTGTGTGAATTTTTTACCTAGTTGTAGACACAACACTTCAGTAAAACATTAGAGGTTAGCAAAAATTGAAATTGTGCAATAAATGAAAAACTAAACTAACCAAGCGATTTACTGCCTTCTAGTAGATGCGAGTATGTATTCTTAGATTATACTAAGATCAGTGACCTTGACGACACCTAAATGAAGGATTTGAATGCAAGATAGCAATGAAGTAATGAATGCAAATTAATCTATATTTTTGGGTTTTCTATGCAATAATATGAGAAATCTGATATGAATCTATTCTATATGAAAATTGATCTAACAATGATATGAAATAAAACTAAAATGAATTGAAAACAAGATTGATCTCACAAAAATTATTGATTCGCAAGAAGCTTCAATTCTTCAGATGTCGATTCTCCAGAGTAAGTATGCAAATTCTATGGATTCTATGGATGATTTGTGAAGAGCTGAGCCTTGATTTTATAGAAATCTAGGGCTTTGGAGGTGCATGAAAAAAAGCCATAAATGACTCAAATAACTCAGGTTGATTTTTGAGTTATTTTTAAATAAAGGATAATTAACTCACAAAAACATGCAAAAAGCAGAGTTTAACTCAAAATAGAGTTTAGATTTAATTGATAATTGATAGTTGTCTGCTTTTTTTTATTGTGCATGTTTTATTTATGAATTAATTTAATAATAAAGTGATTTATTTCCAACTTAACTGATTTTGAAAAATAAAACAATTGATTTATGGGTTAATCAATTATTTTTCAAACTTTTATTCAAAAACAATATTATTAAAAATTGACAACTTGCTTTAATTAATTAAATAAGAATTTAATCAATTATTCATAGGATTTTGGTTTTATTGTCAAAATTAAATAATACAATTTAGGAATAAATAGAATTAACTTCAATTAAACAATTAAGTGGCAGAATTAAATCTAATTAATTAAATATTGAGAATATTCAATTAATCAAAATTTAGGATAAATAGGATTTATCGCCAAATAATCATTAAATCAAAGATAATTATGATAATTAGGAATATTACTAGGAATATTCCCTGATGTAGAATTTATGATAATCAATTAGGATTTGATGATGTTTAGATGTGCCTTTGGTTAGGACTTCGATGTCGATTTCGTTTGATTTGAAGATGTAGGAGGTTAATGAACCTATAGCCCATTTTTGGGGTATTACATAAGGCACTGATCTAAAATAAGTATGTTCTATGCTAATATATGTCTGGTTGGGATTTGTTATTTTCTACAAAGTAAAATCAAAATCCATTGAAAATCCTTTTAGTTTTGTGGTTATGGGCATCAATTATTTCATGATAATTGAGAATCAACAAATGAGTTGTTTCCATCTATTATTTTCTTATCATAAGCTGCTTTGTTGAATCTAGTTTAAAGTTGTAGAAGTGTTATATGTTACTATATTAGGTGCACCCACTTTGGTTCTATAGAGCCAGAAGTGCAGAGGGAAATCTTGTCCCTATATTTGGTCTAGTTACCTACAAATCTCCCCACATTTGGAACTAACCCCTCCTCAAAATTAGTCTTAGGTATATTGGTGTCTCTCTGAGTGTAAAATCCTTTTCAGGAACAAAATACAAAATGGCAACTCTACTAGGAATTTAGTATAACCAATCATAAATAATGCAAGTACAAGTTAAGCTAGACTCTTGGCCTTCTTATTTATCTCATCCAGTAGTTACCATTGATAGTATAGAGTCAAGATTCAAATATTTTTTAGCTTCTCACTAAGTTGTGAGTGGTGACTCTGAGGTTCTTTGTTTGATCAGTGTATATTTAGAATGAAAAATGTGATGTATTCACAGTCATCATAAACAGTGTTTAGAAATTCTAGTGAAGTTTTGTGTTGGCTACAAAGAGTATACAGAGAATGTGAAGTAGAAAAATATTTTCCTCTTCAAGGAGGTCGCAACTCTATCTAAAAATAACCTAATGGAGCTACAAAGTGAGCTCTAAGATCTGCCATATTTCCAACCAAGGAAAACATAGTAGCATCAAAAAACATACTAGGTATTTCCCATTCAATGTTTTTATATTTACATGGTCCTTATTGGGTGAGAAGGTCACCATAGAAAGGATTTTTGGATTGTTAGTCTACATATTTCTTCATATTTGTTGAAAATATTAGTTTTATTCTTTGGAGAAGTAAGTGTGATTTCATAATCTTTATGGCTGCATAAGTTTTTGATAAAGGTAAAAGCAGGTTTTGAAGGGACCCCAAAACCCTATACATTAAGGTCACTAAAGATATTCAACAAAAGCTGACTAAATGAAATGGTTCAAGCCCCTTAATAATTCAAGCATGAAATCATCATCGTGCAACCCATATCTAAAGAGAAATCCAACACTAGGATTTTCCAGGAGCACCCTTCTGATGGGAACAAAGAGTCATATCAAACAAAGAGGAGGCCTTGTTAAGTTTTTTTCCTTTGATAGTGATCCAACCCTCTTCAACTCTAGCTACCTCAACCTGCTAAAGAAGAGTATCATCAGTCAAGCCAAAGAAATCTTGGCTACCAATAGAGGTGGCCACAAAACCAATTGACCAAATAGGAGCCATGACCACCATACCACCAAGAGAAGATAAAAGCGCTATCTCCCTAGCCAAACTAAAAAATGAAACAATTGGAGAGATAGGAGGACAATCTCCATCATCCAGTGAGACCTGTGAATTCCCTGTCGATGAAAATCCTCTAGCAAAAGATGAAACCCTAGCCAAAGCAACTATCAATGACTCAATAGACAATGATGATCCAGCAACTGGCAAAACCCTAGAAACTCCAGCAACCTTCGAAGCCTACAAATTCCTAGAAAAACCTCTAGTAGGAGACAAAACCTTAGCCGAAGCAACCAGTGATGCACCAGCAACTAGTGACACACCAACAATAGCATCACCAAAAACTTGTAGTGCTATCAAATTCCTAGAAAGACCTCCAGTGGGAGACAAAACCCTAGTTGAAGCACTGGCTAGCGGCATACTCCCAGGAGAAGAATCCCGACCAACAAAAGATGGAGGGGGGACCTATGCTACCACTTGAGAGAAGCTCTTCTATGAAACAATTTTCTTCTCCACCAAATAGTGATGAGCCAAGGCACCCTCCACTATGACGTAGTAGATTTCTTTTTATCCAAACCACACTGAGCAACCATATGCCTAGTATTAAAGCATTTATGACATCTGAAGGGAAACCCTTCATAATCCAGGGTCTACATCCAACTTCCTTTAGAGGAGTTGATCACTATCTCCATAGGAAGACCCTTAGAAGGATCAATATCAACAAGAATGTGAGCATAAGTAGAGTAGAACATATTAGAAGAGGCACTATCTACTAGTAGAAATTCCCCAAGAGCATTACCAATCTCCTCATGAAGAGAATTGATCTAGAGATACAGAGGTAAGGAAGATGAACCCATATGGGGAACTGAGTGAAGGAATTTGAGATAAGGTTAAAATCGATATGCCAAGGTTTAACCATGATCATAAAATGATCCTCCCAGTTGAAGAAATCATTGCACAATATTTTATTCATGTCTGAAGAATATAAAAACTTTGCAATAAAATACCCCTTAGCCAAGGGGAAGATATATTGCACTGTATCCTCAAGGACAGGCTCCTAGTAATGAGAGATCCAGTCATGAAGCTTCGGGAAGCTAGGCCAAAAACCCCTAAACCTACAAATCAAGGCATGGAAAGAGAAATCAGAGATGTTGTGAGCCATATCCCCCTCAATATCTGAATCCACCATAATAGATAAAGGAGAAGAGATAGGGACAGGCCCATGAGAAACCCCTAGATTCAATAGGTCAGCATCCCTAGAAGTAGTAGAGGGCTCAACAAAGACCACCTGAGGGCCCTTCACCCCACCCTCATGCATAGGAGAAACCTTCAAGTTTCCTATATCTAGTGACACCTAAAAGTTCCATGTCGATAGCTACCCTCCAATAGAAGATAAAACCCTAGCACCAGTAACTAGTGACACCCCAGTAAACAGCAAAGCACTAGCAACTGGTGAAACCCTAGAATCTCCAGCAACTTTTGAGGCTTGCAACTTCCTAGGAAAGCCTCCAACAGGAGACAAAACCCTAGCTGAAACAACTGGTGCTGCTCTAGTAGCTAGAAAAGCACCAGCAACCGGAAGACTCCCAACAAACAGCTCCATTGAATTATTTTTATAGTTGCATAAGTTGTTCATGATAAAAATCTAAAAAATTCATTAAGTGAAAATGCAGCCCGTAATGGATTTGTGCAAAAAAATTTCTGTGCAAAGATATGCACCATTATGTTTTGATGGCATTAATAGTTTCCCAAATGAAATTCCTACTAAGATTAGGAAGCATTTACAAGAGTTAAAGGGGAAATGATTAGATTCAGCATGTGAGCATTTACAGGAGTTTGTTGATCTGATGGGAGATTTCAAGATTTCCATGAAGATATCATCATGAAGTTTCCTGTTCAGACTTTGAAGGATGATGTCAGGGTTTAGTTTTATTCCTTGCTAGCAAGTTCTATTTCTTCATGGGAAGACTTTAGTTCAGCTTTCATGGAATAGTTTGCTGAAAGAATAGATGCAAGCAGTGTGTTGAACAAATTGATGGAGATCAAAATTCAAAAAGATGAGTTAGTCCCATCATTCAACATTAGATTTTCCAAAACATTAAGTGATATTCCCAAGAGCTATATGATGCAAGGGCATCCAAGGTTTAGGTAGGACATTCTGTGTCCTCAGTGAAACTTCATGGATTGTTTGTATTTTGGCCGATTTTACTCGGTTACAGCCTTGACCGACGGTCTCAGTCATTAAAGGAAGCTTGGTCACTGAAGGAACTCAATAGTCTCTGGTGCTTGGTGAAAGTGTTACTCAGTCATGCCTACGATGCTCGGTTGACACTGGTGCTTGATGATGCTTGGCATGCTAGATAATTTTACTATCGCTTGGTAGTTTTGACTTGCCGACTAGAGTTTTGTGTGATTTGTTGAGCCAACTTGGTGAATTAATTATTGGTATCCATTGTCTTGGGCCAACATGTAGAATTAAATGTTTGTATATATTTGTAAGCTGACTTGTATGGTATTTAATTATTGTTTGGGGTGTTAAGGGTTTCATCTTGCCAACTTGTGGTTGATGATTAGTATTTAAGGAGGGCTTGAGTAGATATTTTGGAATAGAATTTTAGAGGAGAACAACTTAGCATATTTGAAATTTAGATGCGAAGCTTGAGAGATAAGTTGTGGAAATGTTCTTAATGTTCTTGCAGATCAGATTGTAATCTGATAGTCCTTTGTAGCAGAGCTAGGAGTTTGCATACTTGGGAACAAGGAGATTTCTTGGAGGCTTGCAAGCTCAAGTTTAGATTTGCCTTAGGGTTTCCATCAGCTTCTAATTGTCTTTAGATCTACACTAGCTAAGATTGTATTGGATCTGGTTGTGGATCTTGCAGAATTTTTTTCTGATTGTAATTGGCCCTAACCCAGAAGGCATTACAAATGGGCATGTTAATGAAAATTAGGGTTAACAATTACTTTGTGTTGTATTGTTGAGTAATCTACTGTGTAATTCTATTGGTTGCAAGGTTTGGACTGTCCTTCATTAGATCCACCATTCTTGACTGCATCAGGAGGTATCAGAGTGAAGGTTGATCTTGTTGAAGTAGAAGCTTGACCTAGCAAGGTTGATCTTGTGAAGTTGATCTTGTTGGAGTAGAGATTGTGTGCAATCTGGACTACAGATCTGAAGCACTGAACTTGTGAAATTGTGCCCTAGTTGTTTGCAAGATTGCAAGTTGAGATCTAACTTGTTGCAACTTGGAAATTGTCACAAGATGGTCGGTGAGGGTTTTTTGT
Source organism: Chamaecyparis obtusa (assembly GCA_027943335.1). Taxonomy (NCBI): domain Eukaryota; kingdom Viridiplantae; phylum Streptophyta; class Pinopsida; order Cupressales; family Cupressaceae; genus Chamaecyparis; species Chamaecyparis obtusa. The sequence goes on from BSBK01009712.1 coordinate 2,948,929, forward strand.
AGAGGGTTTCTCTTATGTTTAAGGATTCCTCTGAGAAGATTGGACCCTAGATTTATTTTAGATCTTTTTGATACTGTCAAATCTTGAATCATAGAGAAGGTGAAATCGGATTTCAGATCTGAGATGGAATTGATGAAGAATGATATGGTCATCGAGATCATGAGAACTGTTGTTGGCATACCTTGAAATTTTGGTATTGAGGATGGATATGAAGAAGCTATTGAAGAATTTGAGACTATTGGATCTAGTGGTGATGACTGGAGAAATAGATCTAGTGAAGATAGAACTACTCGGTTACCTAGACCTATTGCTCGGTTTAGTAATTACCAAATGGAAGTTTCCACTTTCTCTGGTACTTTGAAGCTTGACAATCTAGTTGATTGAATTGGTGAACTTGAAGACTTCTTTGAGCTGGAAGAAATTGAAGATCCTCTTCGGGTGAGATTAGCATAGACAAAGTTGAAAGGACATGCTGCTCTTTGGTGGAAATAACTACAAAGAGACCAAGAAGATGAAGGTGAAACAAAGATCAATTGGTGGAGATTGATGGTGACTAAGTTGAAAGCTAAGTTCATACCTGCTAACTATGAGCTTGACTTTTTTAAGAAGTTGAAGAATCTGAAACAGATGGATTTCTTTGTTGAAGATTATACCAAGTAGTTCTAAAAACTTGCTATTCAGTTTGGACACCAAGAGCTTGGTAAGGAAAAGGTAGCTCAGTATGTGAATGGTCTGAGATTCAATATTTAGGATGAGCTTGGTATGCTGAAGATTGATTCTATTGAAGATGCTTATTAGTATACTCTCAAGGGAGAAGATAAGTTGAAGAGGAAATAGCCTAGTAACTCCTGAGGGAAAGAAAAAATTGATCACTCGGTAAAGGATAAACTGAATAATGCAGAAGATGAACAGAAACATGTGGAACTAAAGAAGAAGATAGGTAGAGTTATCTTTAAGGGTACTTGCTATAACTATGGAGAGGAAGGACACCATTCTTTTGAGTGTACACAGAAGAAGGTTGACCGATGAACTATTGTGATGAATGAGAACATTCAGAATGAACCTAAATTAGAGAACTTGCTACTTCGGCAAACATTGCTCGGTACAAAGGATGAACCTTGTCAGAGGAGTAACTTGTTTAGGACCTGATGCAAGACTGAAGGTAAACTCTATGATTTTATTGTTGATAGTGGTAGTACTAATAACCTTGTTGCTAAGGACCTAGTTTAGAAACTTGGTTTGAGTAGAATGAAACATCCTTGCCCTTATAGGCTTAGCTGGTTACAAGATGTTCATGCTTTGGAAGTTAGGGAACAACGCTTCATTGATGTTCAAATTGGATAGTACAAGTATCTTGTGCTTTGTGACATTGTGAAGATGAATAGTTGTGATATATTGCTCGGTAGACCTTGGCAATATGATTGCAGAGCTATTTATGACTATGTAAGAAATGTGTTTACTATTGAGAAGAATGATAGGAAGTTTTCACTAATGCCTTTGATGGATACAACACTCAGTAAGAGAATCCTGAGTATTGGTAGTCAAGTTGAGATTGTGGATCTAGAGAAAATGAATGATTAGTATGGAGAACCGACATGTACATTGTCAAGGAAAGACTTGAAGAGACAAAGGAAACTGAAGTGGAAAACTTTGCAAGAAGAAAAGGTGGAGGACTTGTATGTGAGGAACCAATTTGGGATTTATGTGTTGAATCCTGAAAGATGTTCTTCTCATATATGAACATCTTTTGGAACCTAGGGTGTCTGATGCAAGGGCAGCCAAGGTTTAGGTAGGACATTTTGTGTCCTCGGTGAAACTACATGGAGTGTTTGTATTTTGGCCGGTTTTACTCAGTTGCAACCTTAACTAACAGTCTCGTTCATTGAAGGAATCTCGGTCATTGAAGTCTCTGGCACTCGGTAAAAGTGTTACTTGGTCATGCCCGTGGTGCTCAATCGACATTGGTGCTCAGTGATTTCTGGCATGCTCGGTAATTTTACTGTCGCTCGGTAGTTCTAACTTGCTGACTAGTGTTTTGTGTGATTTGTTGAGCCGACTTGGTGAATTAATTATTGGTAGCCATTGTCTTGGACCGACATGTAGAATTAAATGTTTGTATACATTTGTAAGCCGACTTGTATGGCATTTAATTATTGTTTGGAGTGTTAAGGGTTTTATGTTGCCGACTTGTGGCTAATGATTAGTATTTAAGGAGGGCTTGAGTAGATGTTTTGGATAGAATTTTGAAGGAGAACAACTTAGCAAATCTAAAATTTAGATGTGAAGCTTGAGAGAGAAGTTGTGGAAAAGTTCTTGATGTTCTTGCAGTTTAGATTGTAATCTGATAGTCCTTTGTAATAGAGCTAGGAGTTTGCATACTTGGGAACAAGGAGATTTCTTGGAGGCTTGTGAGCTCAAGTTTAGATCTACCTTAGGGTTTCCATCAACTTCTAATTGTCTTCATAGCTGAACTACCTGAGATTGTATTGGATCTAGTTCTGGATCTTGCAAAATTGTTTTCTTATTCTAATTGGCCCTAACTCAGAAGGCCTTACAGCCGGGCATGTTAATGAAAATCATTGTTAACAATTACTTTGTGTTGTATTGTTGAGTAATCCACTGTGTAATTTTGTTGGCTGCAAGGTTTGGACTGTCCTTCATTGGATCCACCATCCTTGACTACATCACTAGAGGCCCAATGATCAGATGTGTTTAGTAATTTATTTGGGTTCTTTTGGTAAAAAGATGAGCTTCTTGTTGATAAATAAAAAGCCAAATACTTTACATTAGGCTTTTATGACAGTGATGGATATTGAAAATAATTTGAAATATGGAATTGCCAAAGGATTTCTATCTGCTAGAGTTTATTGTCATAATGTACCAAATGAAGCAAATAGGTGTAGGTCAACAAATAAAAATCAATGTCAAATTATTTCTATCCCTGTCAATCTTACTAACCATGATTTAGATTATGCTTCTGAATGAAATTTAAAGAAAGAATATTTGCAGCAAGCAATGGTTGCCCCTCACATGGGAGTTAACACTGTTAGTAAAGAATCATGGAATCTCCTTGATACAGAGATAGATATATATAGCGGTTACATACCAAGTAAATTTGAAACTAGTTTTTCTAGTTGTGAGGCTGCATAAACATATTATTTGCAGTCAAGTATTGAAAATGAAGAGGGGGCAGATCTTTCATTAGATGATGATAAAGCCCCAAATGATGATATTCTGTCAGACTTTAGTGGTGTTGATAGTGAGGAAGAGGATTCATGGAGCCAGAATGACCCTGATCTTCTTGAAGATAAGGTAATGGTTTATAGGTAGCCTTGTGAAGAGGATGAGCAGTTATCATCAGGGTAATTTTTAAGAAACCCCCCCTTCAAAAAAGGTGTAAAAAACTGGCAAATTTTAGAAAACTACAAAGGAAATTATTAATTTTATTGGAGAAAAAATTTTATTTTCAAAGAAAAAAAATAATCTCAATTGGCGAATCTTTCATGCTCCCTGAAACTATGTGGAAAATATTGGTGAATCATTCATGCTCCCTGAAACTATGTGGAAAATCTTGGCGAATTATGTTTTTGTTTCAGAACTACCAAAATATATTGGTGAATAAAAATAGTATTTATAATATTAAAAATATATATTGGTGAATATTCAAAACATAGTGATAGGACTACGTGTCAATTTGGGTTTTACGTGTCATTTACTGATGACCAGTTTGTGAGGATAGTTTGCATAGCTTTGGCAGGCTAAAAGGAGGGTCGATGGCTAACGGTTACAAAGATACGCAATGGTCATGTTGATGGTGTGCGTGACTTTGACTGTTATGTTGGCGGTTTAGAGTTGTAGGCCACAAAGATATGCAAAGGTCAAGTAAGTTTGTGGTTGAAAGTTTAGCATTTTCATAGCTTTGACATAGTTTGTGGTGACTAGTGAGAGTGTTTGTAGCTTCAGCGAGGTAAAACAAGGGTCGATGTTGACAGTTACAAAGATACGTAATGGTCAGGTTGACGATGTGTGTGACTTTGGCAGTTATGTTGGTAGTTTGGAGTTGAAGGCCATGAAGATACACAAAGGACAGGTTGACAGTGTGCATGACTTCAAAAGTTATGATCGAATGTAGGATATGGGGGTTCTAAGGCCACACTGGTAGTCTGCATAACTTCATCATGAAGTTATAGTAACATTGAACATTAAAGTGCAATTAATGAGACTTATCGATGCCAAGATTTTGATTAGACATTAAAAATGATAATTTGAATGAGATATGAGCTGTGATTCATAAACATTCGCTATTTTTTCTTTTCAGAGCCAAGTCACCTTATGTGAAACATTCCTTCAAAATTTAATGTGGCTGCCAAGTTGTCAATTCAAAATTTAAAATCGTAGCTAGGATATGGTGGTTCTGAGCCCACGCTGGTAGTTTGTGTAACTTTAGTAGTACATAATCTAGGCCAAGATTTTGATTAGACATTAAAAAGGATAATTTTATGGGATATGAGTTGTGATTCATCAACATTCATTATTTTTCTTTTCAACTTCAAAGACAAGTTACATAGGATACAAGTGTCTGCAATTTTTCTTTATCAAGATTCATTAATTTCCTTTTTTGAGGCAAGCCACCTTACGTGAAACATTCCTTCAAAATTTATTGCGACTGGCAATTTGGTGATTGTTTTCTTTATATACTCCTCGGTAGTGAAATTGCAGAACATGGGGCGCTTTCTAAATTTCTAAATTTGGAATCTTGGATGACAAAATGGGTCTTCCAGTAGCTGAGGGATCATCAAATGAGAACCTAGAACCTATTATCCAACCAAATTTGGATATGGAGGAGGAGATTCAGTAGGATGTCCTTAGCCATCTTATGTCTACAACATGGGATCATGCTACCAGTTACACCAGATACCAAAGTGACATGTTTGAACTCAAAGTAGAACATGACAAGGCAGAGATACATGCCATTTTTTACAATCATGGCTTCGACCAGGAGGGGTTCCAAGAGGAGATGATCTGGTTATTTTATGGTTTGTGCATCAACTGATCTTTTTTTCTTTGTGGATAGTATTATTATATTATAGTTTATACTATAACATATTAACAAATTACTATTAGTCTATTAGTATTAGGATATGTAGGAGTCGACTATCGAACTGTTGGACTAGGCTTTTGTAATTTCCTCTAAAAGTTCAATGGATCTTAGGAAAATTTTTGTTACTTGTAATTTGTAAATAGAAAATTTGAATGTACTTTTCATTTTGGTTTTGGAAATAGTTGGAAGCTTGTCACTTTTCCTTCTTGTTAGAATAACTGAGAGGAGGGTGAATCAGTTATCCAGTGTCCCAAAACAAAATGTACAATTCAAAATTGCTTTTACCAATTACCAGTCTAATTCTATAACAGTTACCAATCAAATCTAACATGTAACATGTAAAGAATGATAACAAACAAATATCACAATCAACACATAACATAAGAGATATAACATGGAAACCCTGTAAAGGGAAAAACCACCTGGGACCGGCAACCCAAAAATTGTTCACTCTTCTGAAGTGAGGTCGGTTAAGACCCAACCCTGTTAAAGGTTTACAAACACACTGTCAGGTGTGACCTTGTTAGAGGATTTTAGACTAGAAGTTATCATCCAACCAGCATTCACTATGGGGTTGATAGGATAACAATGTTCATTCTATGAATGATACATCATAAGACTTTTAGAGTCCACTCGGTTTAGAGATTTTGATTGTATACAATGGTTAAATATGTAACAGTAAATTATCTATCTTAATACAACTTCAATTGCAGATTACAGATCAATATTCAGTCCATACAAATCCTTCTGACCAATATTTCACTTTAGATTCAATACTGTATCAACTTATTATCCATCAGAAATTGCTCTTTGTAGCTCGGTAATTGTTCTGCAGCTCAGTTCTCACTAACTAGTATGATCAGAATACATGAAAACCTTATTCACATGATATTCCTGTAGTTTCTACTTCCTCCAGCATCATTGTAATGAAATTATATTCTCTTATATAGACGAGTAAATCATTTTCTTCTCCACCATCAAATTTTTCCGCTTAACCACATTCATAGATTTTGCCACTTCAAACTTTCTTAGCACTTTTTTCAATAAAACATTTGATTCTCATCCTTTAGATCTTTCCTAAATTTCATCAGTCATCAATCTGTGTAACAAACATTATCTATTACCTCAATGTTATACTCTTGCCATCTCATCAATCTTATCAGCTTAAACTAATCATTTAGTTCATTTTGTTCATCTCAGTTAACAAAGAAATGTGTCGGTGAACACTACTCGGTTAATATTGTCATCGGTATAAACTACACTTCATCGGTGTATACTAGAATTGCTTCATTTACCGACAACATTGCTTTGTGTCTTTCATCTCTATACTTCATCATAGATGAATGTAACATAATAAAGTCAATAACATCAAGTCATAGACTCATCAACAAGTTACTCAATGTGTTCCTTATCCTCATCTATCATGTACATCTTTCCTCATGTAGATTTCTCTGTTCTTCATCTCTTTCACCTTTCTTCAGATGTCTCGATATAGTAACTTACAAGATAAGTGTTGTCAAACTAGTTGACATCAATGACAACATAATACTGATTTAATCATATTACATATCTAATCAACAACTCCTTAGTGATCTTGTAATCACAGATTCTTCAATCAGATTCCAAATCAGTTGTAGTCCAACAATCTCTCCCTTTGGCATTGATGGAAACTCAAGTAATATGAAATGTACCATACACATACCAAACATATATTCTACAACTTTGTGAACAAAATGCAGTAAGTCAAATATACTTAATATGTTTAATCACTATGTTACTAAACCAGCATTAGATAATATAGCTTTACCATTCTATAGTTGTGTTCTTTTCAGTTCTCATATTCCTACTTTTGTTCTTTGTAACTGATCTTCAATGCTCTGTCTCATTCAGATTGGCTCTCCCTTAGATAATTCTCATCGGTACTTGTCCATTTTCATATTATTTATCTCTCCCTTTGATAGCAATGCCAAAGAAACAAATAAACAAATATTTTTGTCCTCCTCTATATCTTAATATACTGATATCCCAATCTACTTTAGCTCTTCAAACTTAATCACAACCTTGAACATGATTCAAAGTGTGAACTATGTTGCATCAACATGAATGATCTCCTAATAAAAGTAGGTTGATGCAACATCCAGATCACTTTAGTGACCGATAGATAGGGGACAAACCCCAAGTCTAGTCCTCAAGTATTCAAATGTGTCCTTTGGTAGAGGCTTTGTAAAAATATTGGCAAGTTGTTCTTTAGATGTGACAAATTCTAAATTCACTTGCTTCTCTTGCACTTGTTCTCTTAAGTAATGATACTTAATAGATATATGCTTTGTCTTAGAGTGCATCATAGGATTCTTTGAAATATTAATAGCACTAGTGTTGTCACAATATATAATCACTGGGTCAGTGATTACCTCATTCATCCCTTCCAACACTTGTTTGATATATGCAATGTTTGAACAGTTAGTAGCAGTAGAAACATACTCTACTTTAGCTGTAGACTGAGAAATACAAGCCTACTTTTTACTTGTCCAGGTTACAAGTCTTTCACCAAAGAAAAATGCTCCTCCGGTGGTGCTTTTTCTATCATCCACATTTCTAGCCCAATCAGCATCAGTGTAAACTTTCAGTTCAAACTTCCCTTCCTTAGGATACCATAATCCATAATTCTTTGTTTTCTTCAGGTATCTTAAGATCCTTTTTGTAGCTATCATGTGTGATTCTCTAGGATTTGTAGAAAATCTTGCAACAATACCCACAGCATGTGCTATATCTAGTCTACTGTGAACTACGTACATTAGCTTACCAATCATGGATCGGTAAAGTGTCTGGTTTACCTATGTAGTTTCATCCTCCTTTGTCAATTTTCATCCAGTAGCCATCAATGTCCTTACAAGTTTAGCATCTTCCATGCCAAATGTCTTCAGTACTTCTTTTATGTATTTAGATTGTGTGATGAATATCCCATCACTCTGTTGAATCACTTGTAGTCCAAGAAAGAACTTAATCTCTCTGAACATAGACATTTCAAATTCCTTTTGCATCTCATCATAAAATGCCTTGCAGACAAGCTCTGAGCCTCCAAAAATAATATCATCAACAAATATTTTAGCAATGATAATATTATCATCAATATCACCTTTCATATATAGATTGTTGTTTTCACTTGTTCTAACAAATCCAAAACTTAACAAGTAAGTATGTAGTCTTTCATACCATGCTCTAGGTGCTTACTTCAAACCATATAAAGCTTTATGTAATCTACATACCATGTCTTTATTTTTGGGATCAACAAATCCTTCAGGTTGTTCAATGTAGACTTCTTCAAGTATACCATTCAGAAATGCTAACTTCACATCCATTTGATAGACTTTGAATTTCTTGTGTGCAGCATATGCAAGTAGCATTATAACTCCTTCCAATCTAGCAACATGTGTAAATGTTTCACCATAGTCAATGCCTTCTTCCTGTGCATATCCCTTGCATACCAATCTAGCTTTGTTTCTTGTGACTTCACTATTTTCATTTAGTTTATACCTAAATATCCACTTAGTACCGATAACATTCTTATCTTTTGGTCAAGGTACTAAGGACCAAGTTTTGTTAGTTTCTATTTTTTCTATTTCCTCCTTCATTGCATTAACCCATTCTTCATTCTCTAATGCAACTTTCACATTTTTAGGTTCAAATTCACAAATTAGACATGTACCTTGTCTTGTTTTGCTTCTAGTTTGCATTGCAACATGTCTGTCTCCAATTATTTGTGTCTCGGGATGATGTCTTCTGAAAAAACTAGCTAGTACTTGGTTTCTCCTTTCTTTCTCATCCTGTTCAAGGTCATTTCCTTGCTTGGTAGCTCCATCTTGTTCATCGGTTTGTGTTAGCTGTTGTCCTATATTGCTTCCCTGATGACCGATTGTCATAGCTTGCAGCATTGGTAGATACTCTGGATATTCAATGTAATTGAATCTATCATAGTCTTCTGGTTCCTTTGTACTTTCCTCTATGTTCTTATCATCAAACTCATCAACACAAACATTAGTACTTTCAACTATCTTATTTGTAACCTTATTCAAACATTTTTATGCTTTACTTGTAGAGGAATATCCCAGAAATATCCCTTCATCTCCTTTAGAATCAAATTTTCCATTTCTTTCATCTTTCAAAATAAAGCATTTACTTCCAAAAATTTTAAAATAACTTACACTAAGTTTGTGTCCAAACCATAGTTCATAGGGTGTTCGGTTGGTATCCTTCTTCAGTTGTACTTGGTTAAGAACATACACATTTGTACTGATAGCTTCCCTCCAATATGTCTAAGCAACATTCTTCTATATCATCAAAGTTCTAGCACAGTCAATTATAGATCTCTTCCTCCTTTCAGCAATGCCATTTTGCTAAGGTGTCCTCGGTGCAGAGACCTATCTTTTAATTCCATGCTCATTATAGAAATTAGTAAATTCATCAGAGATAAATTCACCTCCTCTATCAGATCTTAAGCATTTTATTTCTTTTCTAGTTTCTTTCTCTACCTTAGCTTTATACCACTGAAACATTTTAAAAGCTTTAGATTTCTCTTTCAAAAACATAACAGTCATCAGTCTAGTATAGTCATCAACAAAAAGAATAAAATATCTATCACCAGAATAGCTCTGAGTTCTCATAGGACCACATAGGTCAGTATGAACCAACTCAAGTATCTTCTTTGTTGAGTAGTCTTTACTTTTAAAGCTAGACTTAGTCATCTTACCTTTCTGACATTCATGGCAGATGGCATGATTAGGTTTTGTCAAGTTAGGCAATCGTCTAACTCTTTTATTTCTACTAATCTTGATCATGTTGTCAAAGTTCACATGGCATAACCTTCTGTGCCACAACCAAACATCTTCATCCTTTATTAATAAACAAGAAGACTGATCCATATCAAGATAGAATAAATTACCTCTAGATTGTGTACCAGTTCTGACAAGTCTTCCTTCATCATCATAGATCTTCACCTTTTTGCTCTCAAAATCCATTTGGTGGCCTGAATTGTTCAGCTGAGCCACACTTAATAAATTACAGGTCAATCCATCTACCCTGTATGCATTTTCACATTGTATTCTATCATTGATCATCAATGAACCTTTACCTCTTACCATACAAGGTGCATCATTTCCCATTCTCACAGATCCTCCATTATATTCAACAAGATGATCAAACTTCTCTACATCACCAGTCATATGATGTGTACATCCACTGTCTATGATCCATGTATCATTTCTACTTACTTTAGAGATCAGTGTTGTCTCTTCATGTTTCTCTTCTTCCTTTGAGTTATCTTTCATAGCAACAAATACAACTTCTATATCATAATTAGAATCAGATTCAGTTTCAATATCTTCAGCTATGTAACATACTTTTTTTCCTTTTTTGTCTTGGTTGTCTTTGTTGTTGTGTCGATAGCCTCTGTTGACTCTTCTCCCATAGCTTCCTTCAGATCAGTCTTTGGATCTATCATCATCTTTCTTTTGAGGACATCTAGCAGGGATGTGACTGACTTCTTTAAAATTAAAGCATGCCAAAGGTAGCTTACCTCTATACCTTCCTTTTCCTTTGGGCAATCTTCTGGCCATAAGAGCTTCAAGATCATCAAGTTCATCATTGGTATTGTCATCACTATCACAATTCTTACTATTCCTGCTAGACTTTCCAAACTTTAAAGAAGACATGAAAGTGGATTCAACAGAAGGAACAACACTATTATCAAAGTTGTTTAATTTAGAAGTTGTAAGTTTACCAATTAGAGTGTCAAGAGTAAGGTTGGATGTAGCTCTTGTTTCATGAATTGCAGAAATCTTGATTGCATAAACTGGTAGCAAAGTTCTGAGAATCTTTCTTATCATTGTTTCATCATCAATCACTCCATCAGATGCTCTAATAGTATGTACCACCTCTTTGAGTCTATTTGAATATTGGACAATGTTCTCACCTTCTTTCATTCTCATATCATCAAATCTACCTCTTAGGCTTTCAACTCGAGCTCTTTTGACATTCAAATCTCCACTGTATATTAGTGTTAATTTATCCCACATTGCTTTGGTAGTCGTGCATGTCTTAATATCTTCAAATTCAGCATCGGCATAGGAAGCAACAAGTTCCATCATAGTAACATTGTGTTCATGCTTGTCCTTCAGTTGATCAAGAGTTAAGGGACCAGTGGGCGGTTGTATGTAGCCATTTTCCATCAAATCTAGTGCAGAATTCCCAATTCCAGATATGTGCAACTTCATCCTGCTTTTCCATACTGTGAAGTTCTCTTTGTTCAGCTTCAGTACTTCCCTCTTATACATCTTGAGACCTTTATGCTTAAGTCCTTAAAACTCTATTCTAAGCAACCAGTGCTCTGATACCAATTGTTAGAATAACTAAGAGGGGGGTGAATCAGTTATCTAGTGTCCCAAAACAAAATGTACAATTCAAAACTGCTTCTCCAATTTCTGCTCATCGATAATCAATAAATACTTTCACTAGCTATGCTTTTACCGATTACCAGTCTAATTCTATAATAGTTACTGATCAAATCTAACATGTAACATGTAAAGAATGATAACAAACAAATATCACAATCAACACATAACACAAGAGATTTAATGTGGAAACCTTGTAAAGGGAAAAGCCACCTAGGATCGGCAACCCAAAAATTGTTCACTCTTTTGAAGTGAGGTCGGTTAAGACCCAACCCTGTTAAAGGTTTACAAACACACTGTCAGGTGTGACCTTGTTAGAGGATTTTAGACTAGAAGTTATCATCCAACCAACATTCACTATGGGGTTGACAAGATAACAATGTTCATTCTATGAATGATACATCATAAGACTTTTAGAGTCCACTCAGTTAAGAGATTTTGACTATATACAATGGTTAAATATGTAACAGTAAATGATTTGCCTTAATACAACTTCAATTGCAGATTACATATCAATATTCAGTCCATACAAATCCTTCTGACCAATATTTCACTTCAGATTCAATACTGTATCAACTTACTGTCCGTCGATAATTTCTCTTTGTAGCTCGATAATTGTTTTGTAGCTCAGTTCTCACTAACCAGTATGATCAAAATGCATGAAAACCTTATTCACATGATATTCCTACAGTTTCTACTTCCTCCAGCATCATTGTAATGAAACTATATTCTCTTATATAGACGAGTAAATCATTTTCTTCTCCACCATTAGATTTTGCCTCTTAATCACATTCATAGATTTTGTCACTTCAAACTTTCTCAACACTTGTGTCAATAACACGTTTGATTCTCATCATTTAGATATTTCCTAAATTTCATCAGTCGTCAATCTATGTAACAAATATTATCCGTTACCTCAATGTTATACTCTTGCTAGCTCATTAATCTTATCAGCTTAAACTAATCTTTTAGTTCATTCTGTTCAGCTCGGTTAACAAAGAAATGCATCAATGAATACTGCTCGGTTAATACTATGATCAATATACACTACACTCCATCGGTGTATACTAGAATTGCTTCATTTACCGATAACACTACTTTGTGTCTTTCAGCTCTATACTTCATCATAGATGAATGCAACATAATAAAGTCAATAACATCAAGTCATAGACTCATCAACAAGTTACTCAATGTGTTCCTTATCCTCATCTATCATGTACATCTTTCCACATGTAGATTTCTCTATTCTTCATCTCTTTCACCTTTCTTCAGATGTCTCGGTATAGTAACTTATAAGATAAGTGTTGTCAAACTAGTTGACATCAATGACAACATAATACTAATTTAATCATATTACATATCTAATCAGAAACTCCTCATTGATCTTGTAATCATAGATTCTTCAATCAGATTCCAAATTAGTTGTAGTCCAACACTTCTGGGGAAACCACAACCATTCAGAACTTCAGTGATTCAGTTACCAGTATTATGTATACCTAATACCAATTTTTGAATTTAATAGTAATACTGTATACATATGAGAACTAGAAGACTTTGTTTTAAAGTGTTAGTATTTTTAGTTTTACATTTTATTTGCTAATACTTCAAATTTAAATAGTCAATACAGTAACATGTTACGTGAATCATGAAATTGAACAATAGTTTTATAAATTGAAAAATATGTAAATTGTAATTATTAATTAACTTGAACTTTGAAGTATCTATGAGTGTGGACTGTGATTGTGTATAAAATTATAAATACCTATTAACTAATTCAAAATGCTAAATCATGATTCACTTCATTGACTGAATGAGAAGTCTGACACTTCTGAAATGTAAATCCCACAAGGCATGTGGAAATTTGGAACCCACTCCAAGCTCCGTAGTTATACCTACCTATTTCGTAACTTCTCAATGGTTAATTTATTATGATGGTGATGGGTTCTAAAGTTACACCTGGTTGTTTCGTAACTTCTCAATGGTTAATTTTTTTATGATGGTTAGGGGTTCTGAAGTTACACTTGGCTGTTTCGTAAGTTCGTAACTTCTCAACACTTAAGTTTTTATCATAGTGATGGGTTCTAAAGTTACACTTCATTGTTTCATAACTTCTCAACGATTAATTTTTTATGATGGTTAGGGGTTCTGAAGTCCTGACTAACTTCGTGCGTAACTTTGCAAGGTGTTTAAAATTAAGAGTAAGTTTCATGCCACGTGGAAAGTATCGAATAATGGAATGTTTATATAGTTTTGGTAGGGTTTCTTGGCCATTTGTGATGGTGTTTATGAAGTACAAGTGTCATACCAGGCTGTGTCATAACATCTCAAGGTTTCATTTGTAAGATTTGATGAAAAACAAATCTATTAAGCCCAGGAAACCTGCATGTAAAAACCTGTCACAAGGAAGAAATTTGTAGGAAACAAACAAGGGTTTTGCTCTAACAATATGAAAGTTTATTATTATCAGCCAAAAGAATAATGAAAATATACAATGGATCAATCCTTATAGAAGGATATCCAAAAACCTAATGGGAAACCCTAATAGGTAAATAGGCATTTAATAATTAGATTTAATTATTAAATAACTAATGCAAATGCATAAAGGGAAATATTAAGAGGTATTAAAGTTAATTTAATCAATGTAATTGAATTAATTCTTTACTCTAACACCTCCCTTAAGATGAGAAACAATGCAAGCAAGAAGCAAAGGAACTACAATGCTGAATGAAAATTTGGGTACCGACAACATGGCTTGATGAGGTACCCAATCACAACCAAATCTCTATGAAATAGAGAAATAGGGAAAACCACATGGGAAAAACCCTCCTCTAAAAAGAGATAGAAAGATGTGGAAAGTAAAAAAAAAGAAAGGAAGGTAGGCCTCAATTAGACCCCCCAAGGACAACTTCCTTCACCCCAACCATAGAACGTAGCTGAAGATACCATGGGGATGAAAAAGGATTAGTGAAGATGTCAACAACCTACTCTAAAGTGGGAACATACTCCAACTTGAGAGAACCATCCTGAATCAGATGCCTGATGAAATGCGTATGGATCTCAATGTGCTTGGTCCGCTAATGCTCAACTGGGTTGCGGGAAATATGAATGGCACTCTAATTGTCACACCAAAGAAGAGTGGGACTATCAGGAGGAAACCCAAAATCTATCATCAATTATCCAAGCCATAAAACCTCTTAACTAGCTAGCACAGCTGCTCGATACTCTACCTCTGTAGATGATAATTCAACAACAGTCTACTTCTTGCAAGACCATGTGATAGGACCAGAACCAAGACAAAAAACAAAGCCATAAGTAGACTCTCAACCACCTATATCACCACCCCAATCAGCATCTGTGAAACCAACAATGTGAGGATCTCCTAATGTATAGTGAATGTCATATGTAGTGCCCCGAATGTACCTCAAAATACATTTGGCAGCTTTCCAATGACTCTCATGAGAATCATGGGAGAATTGAGAGACAATGCCAACCACAAAGGAAATGTCAGGATGAGTGTGTGTTAGGTACAACAAACTACCCACAAGTTGTCTTTATAAGGTGGATTCCACTGAAGGAGTAGAGAAAGTGGTAGACAAAACAACACCTAACTAAAAAGGTGTGGGAGCAAGCTTGCAATCAAGCATGATGAATCTCTAAAGCATTTCAAGAGCATACTTCTGCTGGTGTATGGAAATCCCATCTGAAGACTGAATAACCTATAGGCCCAAGAAGTGGTGCAAAAGTCCAAGATATGTCATCTCAAACTGCTCCATCAATGCTCTTTGAATACTCTAAATCATAGAAGAAGAGCTACTTGTGATGATGGGATCATCAACATACAACACAAGTATCACAAGATCAGCCCCATGATGCTTAATATACACTGTAGGATTAGAATGACAGCGGGTAAAGTATGAGGCTAGCAAGAAAGAGTCCATCTTCTCATACCAAGCCCAAGGGGCTTGTTTGAGACCATATAATTACCTTAGAAGTCTACACACAAGAGAAAAGTCTTGCACAAAACCCTATGGTTGTTCCATATAAATATCCTCATGTAGATCCCCATGCAAGAATGCACTCTTCACATCCATCTGATACACTTTCCAACCCTATGAAGTTGCAAGAGAAAGTACCAGGTGAATAGAATTCATCTTGGTAATAGGAGAAAAGGTCTTAGAGTAATCAATACCCTCCACCTATGAAAAGCCCTTCACAACAAGACATGCCTTATACAGATCAATAGAACCATTTGTAGCATACTTGGTATGGTACACCCACTTGCACCAAACTAGCTTTCTTCCTTTCGGAAGAGTACAAAGATCCCAAGTGTGATTCTTCATCAAAGAAGAGTACTCCTCATCCATAGCCCTATCCCACAGGATGTCTTATCACCTCTGAAAAATTTTGATGATCATCTGAAACAACATTACTCAAAATACCAATACCAGATCATTGAGCACGAGTATGATGGGTATCTAAAGGATCTATTGCCAAAGAACCAGCAAAACTAATAGTATCCCAAGCCCACTTGGGCACTCGTGGAATATATGGTGGAGGAGGGGAAGGTGGGTCATCATCTAAATCATCCTCAAAGAATATAGAATCCTGAAGAGGAGAAGAGGAAGAACTAGATAATGAGGGAGAAGCTGGTGATGGAGGCTCCATCTGAGGATAGCGCTCATCAAACTGGACATCTCACCAAAACAAGACCTCTCTAGAATTAGGATCAAACAACTTGTATGCCTTCATATCCTCATAGTAGACAACAAAAATTAGTGGTCGACTCTTTCTCTCCATGGCTTTCCTCTGAGCATATGGAATAAATTCCCAAGCCTCACTACCAAACACTCGAAATGTAGAAACATCAGGCTTGACATGGGACCAAGCCTCCTTAGGATTCAAATTTCATAATGCCTTATGAGGCATCTAATTTTGAATGTGTTTGGCACAATTCACTACCTCTGCCCAAAAGAAAGGCTGCATATCTCAAGACTATATCATATAATTAGCTATCTCCTGCAATGTTCTATTCTTTCTCTCAACAACACCATTCTACTGAGGGGTATGGGGAACTGTCACTTGATGCAATATACCCTACTTAGTGAAAAAATCATGAAAAGACTGATTCACATATTCCCCCCCATTGTCAGTGTGTATTTTCCTGACAGAAATACCAGACTACTTCTCCATAAATGTCTTAAAGACTCGAAATGAATCAAAGACATCAGACTTGTACTTCAAGAAGTACACCCATGTACATCTTGAGAAGCATCAATAAAGGTGAGCACATAACAAGCACTAGAAAAAGGAGTGGGAAATGACATGAGATCACTATGTATCAACTCCAATGGTTCCTTAGCATGTGAGGATCTGCCTATCAAAAAGGGATCTCTATGATGTTTTCCAATTGCACAACCTCGAAAAACACTATCAGTGAAAGAGATTTGAGGAAGCCCAATCACTAACTCCTGTGTACTCATCTATTATAGATATATGTAGTTGACATGGCCAAAATTATCATGCCAAAGCTTTCTCACTATGTCTGCATCAGCAACAAGAGAAACACTTGTATAATTGGAGCTCTCAAAGCCATCAAACATGTATAAGTGAGACTCTTAATCAACACTCCCAGTAGCAACAACCAAATCAGGATCATGGAGGTCTCTAATAACTACATCATGTGGTGAGAACTCAACTATCTTACCAGAACCAAAATGGAAAATCTGATAGATAGACAGGAGGTTCATAGAAATGGTAGGAACCAAAAGAACATCTTGTAGAGATCCACCATCCAATCAAACACTACCATAACTTGTAACTACAAGTTGTACTGAGTCACAAACTACAATCTATGTAGTAGCACTCTGAGCAAGTGAGGTAACCAAACTAGGTGTGTGTGTGTCATATGGTGTGAAGCACCTAAATCAATGATCCAAGTAGTAGTGGAAGATAATTCATGTGCAGAAAGAGCATGGCCTTTCCCTATGGGAGTAGGTGAAGGCTATGGAGAAGCAATACTATGTTGTTTCAAGGCTTCCTCTAGAGCCTCCAGACATTTCCAACACCTGTAAACTAGATGCCCTTCCTTGCCACAAAAATTGCAAGGTTCACCTATGAACTTCTTAGTCTTGGAGGAAGACTCACTAGACTTAGAATATTTACCCTTAGGAGTGGATTTCTTAGACTCTATTTTTTGAGGTGGCTTGGAGGAAAGCTCATTTCCAACTGAATCTATTTTGGACTTTTTCTTTTGCTTCTATGTCCCCTTAGAAGTCTAAGCAACCAAATCTTGGTTCTTAGTCCTAGATAAAGAATCCAACTGTGTGAGCTTGGCTTTCTCTCTAGTCAACCGATCATAGAACACCTCAAAAGTGGGCATC
Source organism: Chamaecyparis obtusa (assembly GCA_027943335.1). Classification (NCBI taxonomy): domain Eukaryota; kingdom Viridiplantae; phylum Streptophyta; class Pinopsida; order Cupressales; family Cupressaceae; genus Chamaecyparis; species Chamaecyparis obtusa. Next base: position 2,966,856 of record BSBK01009712.1, read on the forward strand.
TAGAATCTCTGACCCAATGCATCCATGGTAGAGTGGAAGGTGGAGGATAAAATCTGAAATTTTCCTTGAAGCTTTGACAGAATCAGGTAGATACACTCTATGTTAGTCTTAGCCTTTCCACATCCCTGTAATAAAGACCTCTACTACTTGAACTTCATCAAGAAGTCCTCAATGGATAGAAAATGATCTGGTATAAGAGAGGTAATCATTTCTTCAATCTGAAGTTCTCTAAACTCATTCAATGTACCAAACAAGGTGTTAAGCTTGGTCCACATAGCTAGAGGGGTATTGCACCCATCAAGATGAAATTGTAGACTATCTGATACATGTAAAGCAATCAACCCCATTGCCTCATCCATCTTGTTCATGTGATGCATGACCTTGAAAGGCCTCTATAAAACTGGTTGCACAATGTCTAAACAAGACCACAACTCTTTTGACAAAAGAAGCCATGTCATCAAGGATTTCCAAGTGTGATAGTTATGAGGGGTCAAAAGTTCTAGACAAGAAGAGGTCTCGGCCTTTTTTTTTGGAAGGGGTTTTTCTTTGATATAATTTCAAGTTTACTGAATTAAATTACAGAAAACAAAAAATAAAACACCCCCCACAATTCAATAAACCAAACCCTAGAAGCTGGAAAAGATTGCCTACAATGAGAGAAAGAAAAATGCTTCAAATGAGTATCATGTGTACCTTTGAATTTTTTTGATGAAAATATCCATAGATCTGGATAGAAATCGCAAGTAAAAAATCCCTTTCACATGCAACACCTATAAACAGTGATGGGAAGGACACCAAAAAAATTCCCTTTCACATGCAGCACCTGTAAAAAGTACTAAAAATTTATTTTATTTTATTTTTTCAGGCAAAAAAGAAACAAAAAATAACATCTTACAGAGAATACTAGATCTAAAAACTATAACCAAAACCTCTCAAATCAGCCGAAAAATCCCAAATTTCTTCCATCAAACCCTTGCTCCTTTTTTTCTTCAAACATGAACAAGCTACAACAAATCTAGCTTTAATACCATGTAAGATTTGATGAAAAACAAATCTTTTAATCCCAAGAAACCTACATACAAAAACCTATCACAAGGAAGAAATATGTAGGAAACAAACAAGAGTTTTGCTCTAACAATATGAAAGTTTATTATTATCAGCCAAAAGAATAATGAAAATATACAATAGATCAATCCTTATAGAAGGAGATCGAAAAACCTAATGGGAAATCCTAATAGGTAAATATGCATTTAATATTTAGATTTAATTATTAAATAACTAATGAAAATGCATAAAGGGAAATCTTAAGAGGTAGTAAAGTTAATTTAATCAATTTAATTAAATTAATTCTTTACTCTAACAGTCCCAAAGTTTCAAAAAGGTGTTGTGTGACTTCACAAGTCTCAAAGTTTTAGGATTTCAAATTCAAAGGGCTAAGGGCCAAGGCCCCTTATTTGCAGGTAGCAATTTAGCAAAGTTGAGAATTGAGATAGGGACCTAGGTTTAGATGTACCGTTAGTGTGGCTTTGGCAACATACCAATTATTTTCTCTTGGATCGCTGCCAAATCTATGCTGGAAGTGACAGTTGATAGTGGCACTTTTCTAAAAAAGGTAATTACTAATTTCATGTATGAGTGCTTGATGAGATTTTAATTTTTAATAGAGTAGGTGGCCTGGTGGCTAGTTGTGAGTTTCTTGTTACTTGTTAGTTATTAAAGATAGTTCACACTTCATAGAGCATCCATAATTTCCAGAGTCAAAGAGAAATAGAGAGTTGAAACCTTTGGCTTTAAGTGCAGAAAAGGAGCTTACTGCTTAGAGTTTCTCAGTTTAGTATACATAAAGAATGGCAGAACAAGGATCTCCTGATGTTGTTGTATTACTGGGAAAGAGTGTGTATTCAAGAACAAAGAGGCCAAACATATACACTGAATAATGGATGAAACTATTGCCTGGATCCTCAAATTTGCAATCAGCTAATGCTTATGAATGGAGGGACCCTTATGTGTTCTACAGGGATGTTGTCTTCCCAAACACAAGTGGGTATGATCTCTTCATGTATTTCTATAACAATAGATTGAGAGGCCCTCCTATTTCAAACTCATGGGATAGGAACTTGGGAAAGTTGATAGTACCTAAGGTATTTTTGGATGTAGACCTCATGAAAGAGCGATTCAAGCATACAATCTAGTGACACAAGCTTTCCACAAGCATGACAAGTCTATACCCTACATGTTAGATAGAGTGACTTTTATTCAATCTTTCAACCTTTAGGGACCTATGAGCATGGATATTGACCTAGCAAAAGAGGAGGCCCTTTTTAATAAATAGAAAAGTTACTACACTGGAAGGGTTATGAGGAAGCATATTCCTAGAAAAAAGAAAGAGGCAGGGTTGTTACCGAAGAAGGTTGCAGATTCATTTGTTATTGAGATTTTCTTTCCCTATTTCCAAAATACCATCTCTGGTCTACACAAAGTTATTGGAATAGATGGAAGTTTGACAATGTGTCATGACATTTATGTCATTGCTACAGATGTTCAGGACCTATACACCAACAAGGAGTTTGATTATGTGGGTTACATAATCAATGTAATGCACACTAAGTTGATGAATGCAAAGATTGATTTGAAAAGCTTCAAGTTCAATCACTACTCCATGCTGATGCACCTGATCCTCTATTGAAATATTGGCTACATCAACCTAGAGTTCATCAATGAGACCGAAAATGCAGGAGGAACTTTTCTACTTCAGCTCTAGACCAGGGTATGGGATAGAAGTTACCATTTCTCTAATTCCATTAATTTTTATAGTGATTTTGTGGATCCAATAATGAACATGCTAGGTATTGTGAGGGATATATTTCCTTTACTTGTTAGAAAATTACTTAGACCCTTAGCATTAAAATTGACAATGACATTAAGCACAATTGGGGTGATATGTTTTTTTTTTAAATTTTACTATTATAAGAGTGTATGCTTGCCCTCAACCTCCACACATACTACCAAAATTTGTCCCAGAAAGATTGGCAATGGTAAAATTCCTGTGGAAACCTATCATGATGGATAAAGAGCACTTAGGCCCTAAAAGACATAAGGGAACCTTTTTGGCAAGGAGGTTCCAAATAGGGGAGTTCTCTATAGGTAAAGATGTTGTGGACCAAATCCATGAATTCCTGAGATAGTTCAGATTTCCCTCTGCTAAAGCAAGGATGTATGACCCTGAAGACTTCGTTAGAGGAGCATTGAGAGAAATGAGGAATCACAATTTGGCTCTAAATCAGCCTATGGCAGATGAGGATGTTATTAGAAATGTTCTTACTCAAGATATCTATGAAGAGCGAAGCTATAAATGGAAAAATATTGTAAGGGTAGAGGAAGAATTGAAAAAGCCAAACCCTACCTTCCCTGGTTTCTTTCCTGATCTCTAATAAATGTCGAGAATTGACATGTATGTAGAGAATTATGAAGATATTGTCTAAATTACTAGACATCCCTAAGGAGGAGGAGGACAGAATAAGCCTTGAGGAAGTTGAACCTGATGTGGTGTTTATGGTAGAAACAAAACAAGCTAAGCCATCCACATATGAGTAGGCGCCATCAAAGAAACAAAAGTTGATGAATGTACCACAAAAGGCAAGGTAAAAGGAACTATAAATCCTACCAGGTAATAGCCATTATTTTGCTGACTTAAGACAATAACTTTTGACATTACAGGCAGATGAGGGAGAAAAAGCCCTACATGAGTTAGAATTGGCTACAGCTAGATTAGATGACAGGGTCATCCAAGCTAAAGAGTTTATAGATGATGATGAATTCATCAAGTCCAATGAGTTTAAAATTTTTCTCTTTAGAGTTAAGCAGAATGAATTAACATTGTCTTTGAAACCAGGGGAATCACAAGAAAAGACTGTTGAAATTATTGAAAAATTACAGGCCTATGATCCCAATAGTGAAACATTAACTATGGAGGAGGCAAGATATCTTGTAAAGAGAAGTGGCATGTTCTTGTTCCATGGATGGGACTTGGAGTCCTCATTCTTAATTGACCAAATCAAGAGGCAAGATAAAGTTGTAGCTTATGAATATTTTGGCCCTAATGGACTATAGAGGGGTTCTAGATTCAATATGGACACTAAGACACTAGCAGTATGGTGTGTGGCCCCAGAATCTAATAAGCCCAGATTGGTTGACATCCAAGATATAGCACAGGGTAGCCAATTAATACAGAGGTTGCAGGACACTACAGGATCAGAGATAGAAAATCTCCTACATCATGCATCCTCCATGAATAAAGCAATGGTTGAGGACTTAGAGAACAAGCTAGCCAGGACATTCAAAGATTATGTGGCAACTAGAAAAAAGTTTGAAGAGGAACTAAAGAAGAATTTTTTCGTGGATAAGACTGTGAAGGAGCTAAAAGATGAAATAAATAGTCTAAAAAATCAGTCCAAGGAATTTATAGAGGTTTGTGATGCCAGGGTCCAAACTGAGTATGAGGGGGGCTTAGCTCCAGAACTTGCAATAGAAAAGATAATAATGGATGTTGATCAGCCTGGTGATACTAGAATTGTTGAAAAGGAGACTTTGATGAAGGTGCTATTACACAGAGTAAATATTTTAAAAAGGAAGTCTCAAATCCTTCATAGTACTTTCATTTCTTTGCAAGGGACATAATATCAATGTTCTAATGCCTTGTCTATACTAACCCCATTATTTAATACTTGGGGCCTATACTTGCAATTCTTTGATAGGCTACTTTTACTAATGGGGAAAAAATGGAGTTACTTGACAAAATAATTGATGTTAAGCAAATGGTGTTATTAGTAAAGGATTTATATGCATTTTTCACTGGCAAGTTACAAATCATTCAAGAAAAGCTAAATGTTTTTGCTGAAGAGTCTGAATGATATATCACTGCTATTGTGGACACATAGGGACACTTGAAGGAATGGCAGGAGTGGGTTGATTCTTTCAACCAAATTTTGGATGCTAGTAAGGTGGCTTCTTATTTTGTTGGTGATGCTGACATTTCAAATTTGTATGAAGTTGTGGATGAATTGTACAAGTAGGAGATTGACATGAATAAATTTGTTGTTGAATCTCGAGCCATAACAGATGCCAAGTAGAGAAAATCATGCCTTAAAGACTTGGATATAGTTAGAGCAATAACTTGTCCATCAAAGAGGGAAATTATGGTGTGGGAAAACATTGGAGAGATTCAACCCTTGGCCTTGCCACATCGACATGGATGATGGAAGTAGTTGTGATAGCTATGGTATTAGATGAAGAGCCAATAGAGGGAGGTCAGTTAATTCCAATAGGATATCTTATGTTTGCGGTTCACCTGCTATGGATACACCTTTGGTGCAAATCAAGACTAGATCTGAAGAATCTGGGGTGCCAGTTGTCACTCTAATAATTGTTTCCAAACTTGTTTTCCAAATGCCAATGTTAGTTTTTATTTTCTGATCATTGATCATTGACATTTATGTATAAATTTTAAGCAAGTTAATACAAATATACAAGGATATTTTGTAATTTTCTGATAGAAGTCTCTATCCTCCCACCTCTGACTCCAGTACTATGATCATTGATCATTGATTCTTGAATTTGAAATTTTGATGTATAAATTTCAAGGAAGTTAAATTTTAATAGAAGGATATTTTGTAATTTTCAATTTTTCCGTCACTGTGCCTATGTAATTTTGTAAAGAGCTCAAGTCAAGAATCTCAATTCTGATTCCTGAAGATCGCAGTTGCAACTTGTTTAAAATTGAATGTATAATTGTATATTGTTTATTATGTATAATGTCAATGGCCATATTATTATATTAATATTTTCTTTTAGAAATTAGGAATTTAGGAATTTAGGAATTAAGTAAAATTTAAATGCTTTTGATTCAAGGAATTAAGGAATTAAGTAAATGCTTAGTATTAGGAAATTAGGAAATTGACAAATAATAAATTGACTAATGAGTATAACAAATAATAAATTGACAAATGATAATTTCTAGGAAATTAGAAAGCTTTGACCACCGGCAATGTTCCGAAGTAACGTCGGGTTGTTTCGTAGTAACATCGGGTTGTTTTGTAACTTCTCAATGGTTAAGTGGTTAGGATGGTGATGGGTTTTGAATTTCTGAGGGACTTCTGACTAACGACGTGGGTAACTTTGGAATTAAAGAGATAGTTAGTTAAAAGTGACAATTCGTAACGGTGTTGAAAGTGACAATTAGTTGCATGCCACATGGAAAGCGCAGAGGAATGGACTGTGACATGTGTCAATAGACGGATTAATATTTGACACTTTTTTAGGAATAGTTTTGAACCTATGATAGTATTGTTCAAGTGGTTTATGGAGCTTCGCAAGGGTTTTTTGGCCATTAGTGTTGGTGGTTACAAAGTTGCGATGAAGCATTTGGCAGAAAGGTGTAACTTTGAAAAGGTTAATCAGTTACAAGATTAAATAGTTCAAAGGTTACAAAAAGCTTTATGTAGGACTTTGCAAGGTTATATGAGAGTGGAGATGTTAAGAAGACCATCGGTCCATCACTGTAACTTCAGAAGGGTTCCAAAGGCCTAAAATTTTCATGTAGCGAAGTTGAGACAGGGTTAGATGAACTATTTGTGTAACTTCAGAACTAGGCCAGCTTAAGTTTTTAATCTTATTCTTGATTCTTAAAGTTGAAACTTAAAATAACATGGCTGCATGACTATGAGGCATTGAGGGCCGAGGCATTTACACTTTACAGTGAGGAAAAAGGACATTAATAATTATATGATTATACTTCAAATTCCATGAACATTTTACATTACAAAAATCATGAATTAAAATTACAAATTACAAATTACAAATTACAAATTACAAAAATCAAAATTCAAATTACAAAAATCATGAACAATACTTATTACTTGTAATATGAGTCAAATTGTCAATAATAAATATTCAAGTCTATTATCAATTTTTCCAACAAATACAGTAATAAGTATACAGTGTATAAAATTATAAATACCTATTAACTGAATGCTAATTCTAAATCACTTCATTCTTCATTAAGTGTTAGTGAGCAGTCTGCCGCTTCTATATCCCACATGGAATCTAGCTCCTGAAATTGACTACTACTACTAGCATGAGGTTCTTCTTCATTCTAAGTTGGGTATTCAAAATCAAAAAATTCTTCATCTTCATTCTGAGTCTAGGACCAAGATCCATCATTTGTCTCAAATCTAGCAGTAGCACCACCATGTTTTGAAGTGTTCAAAAGCCCTTGTCTTTCATGCAGGGAATTCCAAATTGAGAATGCCCTATCATAAGGAAAGTCTCTAACATTGTACTAAGTTACAAACAACCTCAAGAAAGTTTCCAAATTTCTATCTAGTTTGTTTATGATCTTTGATTTCAAAAACCCCAATGCACTGAAAACTCTTTCATCTTCCACCGACCCCAATATCATTGTTTGACATAAATCAAAAATTTTGAAATATTCTAATATTGAATCATGCAATACTTCACTATGCTCTATCCTTTTCCAAAGCATGGTTATTGCACTAGGTTCAAATGGATTCTCCAAGTTTTTTAACTGCAATTTCATACATGATGCAAATTGTCTACATTATTTTTTAAGATTAGTTGAATCTATAATTCCTTCAATTGGTTGTCCATTGCAGTCTACATGTTTTGAAAACTCTCTGATCAATTCATCAATTTGTTTATGAAACATATGAGCATCAATTTGTTTATCTCTGATGTTTTTCCAAAAATGATGAAACACACAACCCATGGCTTTAAGAATTTCTTCTTGATGGAATCTTTCACAAATCTCACTTGAAAGTTGGTAGGAAATTGACTTCAAATTATCACTAACAGATTTAACAAACCTATCAAAATCATCCCTTTTAACTAGAAGTAGTCTGCCTCACTTTCCCATCTTAGATTGGTGCATTGGTATTTCATATCCTTTCACAAACACACATAAATCATTTTTTGCATTGAATTGTAAAAAATTCTTAGTGTGATTCAAATCTGTAATTATTTGCCACCTAAAAAAAATTGGGTTTTGAAGTGTTATCATATTTGAGTATAAATTATCTAGGGCAAGGTATGTCATTCTACGTAAATCTAAGTACTCATGGATATACATAGTCTTGTCTTGGGCTTTCTTAACAAGTTTTTTCATTAAATCTAGCATGGGGAGAAGACTGGCTAAAGTTAACAAAGTCTCTATATCACTTAACTTATATAAAAAATCAGGAGATTTGTCTACTATGAGGCATTTCTCATATATTACTCTGATCAAGGATTGATATTCTGTTAGAACTCTTTCTACTGGTCCATGCAAAGAGATCCATTTGGTCTCAACATCCTTGAGAATCTTGTTTCCTATTATTACTCCCTCTGAAAAAATTGCAAAACATTTAGGACTTCTGCAGAAGTAAGAGTATATGTCGCAAACTAGATCTTCAACTTTTAATGCTGTAGGAAAATCGCTTACAATTTAATATGCTAAATTCATTTGATGGGCCATGCAATGTATGCCAAGCATGTAAGGTGCAATACTAGTTTGCAATCTTGCACAGAGACCATTCCTTTGGCCTTGCATTATTGCAACTCCATCAGCTCCAACACACACTAACTTCTTTCCAATTGTCAAATCATCCATACCAGCAACTTCATTCAAAGCATTCTTCAGTTCAAAATATAAGTTTTATGTTGTTGAATTGCCCCTCATTTTACAAACACAAAGTAGATGAGCTTGGTGGACATGTTATTTTACTGTATACACATGCATACAAACCCAAGTAGTGTTATCCACTGTAGTAACTTTATCAATGGATAATGAAATGAATCTGGACTATTTTACTTTCTCTTGTAAATTTTGTTTTTCCACCTCAAAAAGATAGTTTCCCATTTCCCATCTAACGTTTGTTGACCAATGTGACATAGGATAGTGAGGAACTTTCAAAAAGGATAATAAATTACCATATTCTGAGAAGTCTCTCATAGAATGCCCTCTAGACATAATATGAAAAACAACACTCATATAAATAGTCTTTGCTAGGTTTTCTTCATTGGCTACATGTTTAAACCTAGCCTTGATTGGATTTTTACTACTAGCAATTACTACCATTCTCTTGTTATGATCTTCATATTCTATGGCATACTTAACATGAAGACATTCTTCCTTTGATTTCCATCTCACTACTGATATTTCTTGTCTGTCTATGGTATATTTTTCATAAACCTTACCAATATGCTTTTCTATAGTGTCAAGCTTTAGCTACAACTTCTTCTCTCTTTTATTTTTCTAGGTACAAATATTACACATGTATTTTGTTGGTTGTTCATCATTGCTTAGGCCTGGTTCAATGAACCAGTACTTTTCTACCCAATCAACCTTAAAATTTATTATCATTTCCCACTCTCGCCCCATTTTTACTTCCCTTTTTATTTTCTTCCTACCAACATCATTATTATCTTCATTGCTAGCATTTTCATCCAAATGGTTCTATGTATCCCTTATAACATCTTCTCTTGTGCCACCATTTTTATCCACATTTGATGCATTTTTATTTTCATATAACTCAATGAAAACTCTAACTTGTGGTATTGGTATTGGTGAGCTACTGTGAATGGCTTTTGCACTTGCAATTGCAGATGTTGATGGAGTATAAACATTGCCAACTCCAAAGAAAGACTTTATGGTAGTATCTTTAAGTTTTGGGCATTTTGATGGCCTCCCAGGCCCTTCACTACGCTAAGGAGTCTTACCCTACCCTTCACTTCCCTGAGGAGTCTTACCCTTGTCTATCTTTCCAATCTCTTCACTACCCTGAGCATAGTGAGAAGGTTGAGTCTCAACCTCTCATGATATCTTAATCCCTTCAGCACTAGTAGCCTAAGGATACTCACTCTCAGGATAGTCACCCTTGTTCAACATCTTGACCCAATGACCTCTCACTAGTTACTAGGATTCTAGGAATTAAAGTTAATAGCAATACTGTGAAATGTGAACAAATAATTGCTTACCTTGGTTCTGCTTCCTCTGAATTCTGACTCTCTAAAATGTTGAATCCTCTATTTACTATTGCAAGATTGTTATTTCTAAATATGGCCCTCCAAAAAATAGTAACAAGACATGATAAGACTACTTTTGTAAATCTGATTTGAATTTATATCAATCCATGATTCCAAATTCCAAATTTCCAATTTTCATTTTTTTTAAATTCCTGGGCTTTTGGCAAAAATGTGTCGACCTGAACAATGTTGAATATAGGAATTAACAAAAGGCCAGTGAAATATGTCGTGGTTAATAAAATAATTAATTAACAGGTGGTGAAGTAGGTCATGGTTAAGATAACAATATAAACCATTTGGCTATTTTAGATTTTATATCCAATTCATAATTAATACCCTTGGTGAATAAGAGATTGTTAAAAGAACCACGTCAGATTGGTTAAAGGTGAATATTTTGGTCAACCTCATCAAACAAAAAATCTAATTGGTGATTCCAATGAATATTTACCTGTTATCATGTCAAGATTGGGTGAATATGGGCCACCGTGTACTTGCATGATTCACCAATTCTGGCAAAAGTATTTCCCAGAATTTGCCACTAAAAATTACGTTGGTTATCATGTGTTGGAGATGATTGTGAAGAAGCTGATATGACTAAAGCAATGATGAATTATTTTGTTTCAGTTGATAATGAGGATAAAAATAATTTTTTAGTTTGTATTTTTTCATCCTTTGATTTATCATGTGAAGTTATTGATCCTAAGATGGATGAAGGCTTCAATGAGCCAGAATATGAAACCATGGTAGCTCAGTTTGCTTTTGAACTAGAAATGCAAGTCAGGTTGTTTGATATGGGCATTGATATTGGTTTTGATAGTGCTAATGGTATGAAATCAATGTCTTGTCAAGGGGAGGTTTATAAATTTGATAATAAGCCCTCTAACAGTTATTTGTGTCAGGCAAACATATGCCAAGATGAGGACATGTGTAATGGACTGCATACGGATTTGTTCATGCCACAATTTGAAACATTTCATGTGAAGCTGAAAGAGGTTTCAAATTTTATATCATATTTTTTGCTTCAACCAAAGGTATGTTCATTTATCCAAGAATGGGATATGAAGAGTGATGATGCACTATTTCTAAAAGACATTGAAACAAGTCAGCAAGGACATATCAGTTACCAAGCAGAAAATGAATCTTTTATTTTTCCAGTCTAGCATGTTGATAACTCTCAGATTGAACTAAATTTGAAGCCACAAGTTTTAGTCCATAATGATTTTCTTAAGCTCTTGTGTGATATGCATATGGTTGAATTTTAAAAGTTTTCTTTTGATCTTCAAACATGTATTAAAAAGAGCTAGCATGTTTCCAGCTATGTTTTGGAGTCAGAATATTTTTCCCTTCAATTGGTTAGAAATTTTAAAGAGTGTGACAGCCTTATGTTACACAATGATCAACACCTTCAGTATTTTACTGATTTCCAATTGCCTAATGACAGTGAGGGTGTTGACTATTTTCCATATAAAATGTTGAAGATAAATTGCATTATTTTTTATCAGGCATATGGAAGGAGTAGTTTCAATTTACCTTTTCTTTATGGAAATGAGAATTATAAGTTTGATAGAGGTAAGTACTGATTCTTACTATTGGGGCTTGAGGATTTTTGTAAATGTTTGTACATTTATATAGTTGTTTTCTTTTCAGTTGTGTGGTGTGTTTTCTTTCAGTAAGGATCCCTATTTTTGAAGAAAAAAGAGAAGTCTGATTTTATTTTGAATGGTCTGCTCTGGTAAGAGATTCTAAATTCTCTGCATCCCCACAAGGGGCATGTGTTCCCAATTAGAGCCACTATTGGAGATCTAAAATTTTGATTGAATTTTAGAGCGATTACTTTGAAATTTTCCAAAGGCACAAAGCATAGCCTCAAAAAGACATTTGAAAGCACCCTAGTTTAGATACAAGTGAAAAAGGGCCTAATGATCTTCATAGGATACCTCTTGGGACATGTGTTCCTTTCCTATCATTTAGCATTTTTAGTGGGTTATAACTCTCATATCTTAGTTCTGATATGTTTTGGAGATAGCCATTTGGAGGTCACTTCCCAAATCTGCATTCTTGCATCTGTCTAGTTTTTACCAAGTAACCTACTTTAGAGGTTTGTGTCAAATGCCTAGTTGATAGTCATGGCATAAGGATTGTTGTAGTATATTTTAGGCATGAAATTGAACCTCTGTGCCTATTTTTAGATTTCTATGAGTTTATATCATCAGTTCACCAAGGTCTTTCAGTTTGCATTTTATTTAGTTTGTCTGAACGTGAAAATGCAAAATTTAAGTGGTCTACTTTGAGATCGCGCAAATTGCACCTAGTTCATGAACATGATAAATTGAATGTTCCTTTATATTTTATACATGGAAATGAGATTCTCTGATAATTTTTAGATCATGACCAATCCATTGGATCACTTTGCTCAGTCAAATCCAAATCTAATTTCTGCAAGTTTCACTATTTTCAATTTAGGAAGTTCTGAAGGGATAACTTTGAAGATTATTTATGGATTATCAGTTGATCATTTGGGGAGTCTCAGTATAACCTTGTTTTATACATATGAAAGAGACTCTATATCCAAGGTTTTAGACTATGAGGGTCCCATTTGATAGGTTTTCAAAGTCAGAACAAAAGAGGTTTTATGCAGATGGCTAGTGTTGACAGAATTAGCTTTGCAGAATGGCTATTTTTAGAGAATGGTAATTTGATGTCAGATCATTGTTTTGAGATGAGATTTGTTTCCTCACACTCCTTATATATCAATCTTCTACCAAGATCATTGGTTGAGCCTCAAGTCTTCATTTGATATTTTTAGTGCATCTTTCTGAGAGGCAGTTCCCTAAGATTTTAATTTGCGTTTGCAGAACAAATTCAAATAGGTGATTTTGAGTTTTAAAATCTTTTTCCCTGTGTATCTTTATGGAAATCCATCTGGTAGAGTGATTGTTTATAGTACAAAGTTCATGTTCGTCAAGTGCTAGTGTCAGGGGTTATGTTTTGATCAATTTTTCAAGGGCATGACTGGAGGCAATTTTTTCAGATTGGTGACTTGGGAAAGTAATGGAAATCAAAGTTTTTGAGTGATCTAGTTTTGATCAAATTAAATCCAGTTGCGAGAACCGGTCACTTGGATCACTTTTGAGGCTCAGTTGCTTGAAAATGAAAAAAAATTTAGTTGGACCCACTTTTGGCCCATCTTGCCTCATTGACTCTAAAGTATTGTGTTGTATCCATTTTTATTATTGTGCACCCATCCTTTTTGTGTTGCGCATGCTCTTACTTTAGCACATGCATGCCTTTCATTTTTGCATTGCATGCCATTCTAGGGGCAGCGCATATTTTCTAGGGAGCTGGCACATTTTATTTCTAAAGAGCTATAGATTTTTCCATTTGGGTTGCGCAATACCCAGCGCATTACCTTCTCAAGGCCCAGCACATTCCCTTTCCTTTGCATTGTGCACTGAATCCCTTTCCTTTTGGGTTGCACTCCTTATTTAAGGTCTAACATTGGCCTCCTTTGGAGTATCCAAGCACCATGAAGGTGTTGCTACTTCCCCATATGCGTGCACCACTTAGGCCTTGGGTTTTGTGTGCATGCCAAGTTTTCCTTTCTTTTGGATGTTGTGCAGCATGCCAAGGCTTGAGTGTATGTTCCCTTGGTGTGTGAATGCCAAACATGGGCATGTTCTATGTTGTGCACCAACATTGCAGGCCATAAGAAAGACAATGGCATTGTGCACCAATAAGGAAATGGTTGTGGGTTGTGTATTTTGGGGATTGTTTTATCCCACATGCACCCAGCTAGGTGCCCATGAGGTTTTTAAAAGAAAAGAAGCTCAGTAGGAAGTAAAGAAAGAAGAAAAGAAGAAGGCAAGTGGAGGAGACTTCCGGTGGGGCCAGCTAGTGTGTGCTAGTTGGGCACGTAGTAAGAGGTATTTTTGAAGGAATAAATTATAAATTGGAATGGGATTTATCCCACATTGTTGGCAGAGGTAAGAAACATGTTCTTCAAATATCAAAGTGAACAGGTGTCCAAGTGTAGACACCTAGGTGGAGGATCTCTCATGTGTGCACGTGGATCAAGGTAGTGAGGTGGTAGGTGATTGGAGGGTGACGCAAGGTAGGGAGCAAGAGGGGAAAATAGGATGGCACACCCTAATGATCCAAGCCTACAACACACATGCGGAAGGAACAAACAACAAGAGTGAGAGAGCGAATGCTAGATCTGTCATATATTATCATCAATTTGAATCATACATGTCGGGCTATAAGGTCTTCCCGATTAGGGCCTAATATTACAAATAATTATAGAAGTCCTCAAACATGTGAGGATCTACTACAAATCACTATTCTAATGTCTACTATCTTCTATCAAAAACCAACTCCCTAACTACCACCAAACATCTACATTTATACAAGAATCTACCAAATTGATTCAGCCTTCAGATCCATAATTAATGGAAGTAATGGTCAAATCTAGGACCACATGCTTCCCAATGATGGATTCTAGAATTAATTCAATGATCCAATATAAATGCACAAGTCGGCCACAATAGGAAATAAAACTAGACCCGTCGGTAAGCAAGATAACCGAGCAGCAGACAGGCAACGCCGAGTGCCAGAGAATTAACCAACCACCCAGGAGATAACTAACAACACTCGGTAACCAAAGGAAAATGGCCAACTCAGTCAAAGAAGAAACTGAGCAACACAGACAAAACTCAAAATTCTTTTTGGTGACATAGGATTGCCAAGGACCCGAGATGCTCCTACATCAGACACCTGGGGTTATTTTGAAATGATTCTCCGAATCATTTGGTAGGTCTGGTCTGAGTTGCATCCAACTCAAACTATGAGATCCAAGAACTATCTTCCATCGGTCTATTTTTCCACTTAACCATATATTCTATGTAATGTTTTCCTCTTGTACTTTTGCCAACTCTTTCATTCAAAATCTGTTCAACTTCATCATTCTACTTCTAAGGATATTATGTTGATATTTTCACTTCTTCATCAGGTTCATGATACTCATACAAATCAGCAATGTTGAAAATTAGTGATATGTCCATGTCATGAGGTAACTCAATCTCATATGCATTTCCACTATCAAATTTCCTCAGAATCTTGCAAGGTCCAAACTTCTTCATCTTCAACTTCCCATATGTGCCAATAGGAAACTAGCCTTTCTTCAAATGAACCATCACTTCATCACCAACATCAAAGGTTTTATGTCTTCTTGATCTATCAACTCTGTCTTTGTATTTCTGATTACTTTCTTCCAGCTTCAGCTTCACATCTTCATGCAATGTCTTCATATACTCAGCAAATTTTACTCCTTCGACACTTTTCTTATTCTCATTAGCAGTGTCTCTCAAATCAAATATTCCTATTGGTTGTGTGCCATTCACAATCTCAAATGGTGTCTTTCCAGTACTCCTATTCATTGAATTATTATATGCAAACTCTGCTTGTGCCAACATAGAATCCCAATTACTCGGTGTGTCTCCAACTAAACATCTCAAAAGATTTCCCAAACTTTTGTTCACAACCTCAGTCTATCCATTGCTTTGTGGGTGAAATGTAGAACTATATTTCAATTCGGTGCCAAATTTCTTCCAAAGTGTTTTCCAAAAATAACCAACAAATTTATTGTCTCGATCAGAGATAATACTCCTCGGTAATCCATGCAATCTGACAATTTCCTTAAAGAAAAGATCTGCTACATGTACTGTATCTGATGTCTTTCTAAAAAGGTATAAAATGTGCCATCTTAGAAAATCTATCCACAACAACAAATATAGAATCATTACCTCTTACTATCTTTGGTAAGCCACGAACAAAGTCCATACTAATATCAATCCAAGGTTTCTCAGGAACAGCAATCAGTGTATACAATCCAGTATTCTAACTTACTCCTTTTGCAATTTGACAAATTCCATAACTTTTCACAAATTTCTGAACATCTTTATACAACCACGGCCAATAGTACTTCTCCTTAAGCAAATTCCATGTTTTATCAATACCAAAATGTCCAGCCAAACCACTACTATGTTTCTCTTTTATCAAATTAGTTCTCATTACTCCTCTCGGTATACATAACCGGATACCTTTAAACAACATACCTTCTTGAATGAAATATTCATCCCATTTAGTGTCTTGTTGATGTTGAATAGGTGCTCTGCACTTTCTCCATGGCTCAGAAAAATTGGGGTCATTTTCATACAAACCTCTCATCTCATCAAAACCAAGAACTTCAATTTTCATCTCGGTCATCAAAGATCTTCTTCTACTCAATGCATCAGCAACTCAGTTAGTGACTCCACTCTTATGCTTTATCACAAATTTATAACTCTGTAAATACTCAACCCACTTCATATGTCTCTAATTCAACTTATTATGACTACCCAAATATTGTAAAGCCTTATGATCAGTATACAACACAAATTCACTCGGTATCAAATAATGTCTCCATTTCTTCAGTACTTGAACAATAGCATATAATTCTTGATCATACACAGAATATTTCCTTCTAGCATCATTCAACTTTTTACTAAAGAAAGCAACAAGTTTACCTTCTTGACTCAACACAGCTCCAATTGCACTTCCACTTGCATCACATTCTACTTGAAATACTTTACTGAAATTAGATAATGCCAAAACAAGTAATTCAGCAACCTTTTGCTTTAGAGTCTCAAAGCTTCTGTCAACTCCATGTGTCCACTTGAATTCTCTTTTGTCTCCTATCATAGTCTCAGTCATAGCATTACAAATTGAACTAAAATTCCTTATGAACTTTTGGTAAAAACTTGTCAAACCATGAAATGATCTTACCTCACTAACATTCATGGGTGTAGGCCAATTCAAAATAGCTTCAACTTTTTCAGGATCCATCTTCAAACCATCAACTGAAATAAAAAATCCCAAATACACAATTTCTTCTTTCATGAATGAACACTTTTTTAGATTTATCAACAACTTCTCCTCTTTCAATCTCTACAAAACTTGTCTAACATGCAACAAATGTTCTTCTCTAGTCTTACTGAATATCAGAATATCATCAAGATATACAATCAACAATTTACCCAAGAATTTCTTCAAAACCCCATTCATCAACCTCATAAAAGTACTTGGTGCATTACTTAAACCAAAAAGCATAACCAACCACTCATACAAACCTTCTTTTGTCTTGAAAGCAGTCTTCCATTCATCACCTTCTCTGATTCTGATCTGATGATACCCACTTTTCAAATCAATCTTTGTGAAATACTTTTCTCCAGTCAAACTGTCCATTATATCATCCATTCTCGGTATAGGAAACCCATACTTTATTGTTATCTTATTGATTGCTTTGGAATCAGTACACATTCTCCATTCTCCAATCTTCTTAGGTGCCAATACAGCAGGTACTACACAAGGACTCAAACTTTCTCTGATCAAACCTTTCTCCAGCAACTCTTGAATTTGTCGGTTCAATTCCTAATTCTCGGTAGGTGTCAACTGATGAGGTGCCTTATTCGGTAAACTAGTTCCAGGGATTAGATCCATACAATGATCAATGCTTATTTTTTATGGAAAACCATCAGGTACATTATTAGAAATGATATCACTGTACTTGGTGAGTAACTTATCAATCTCCTCAGGGACATTATCCTCTATTTTCTTACTGAGTTTATTAGGAATCACAAAAAAGCATACATCATTCTTCTTCAAGGAATTTACAAAATTTCTTCCTTCCATCAAACAAACTTTCACAGATGTACAAACATTACTAATAGGTTCTTCCATCAATGGAAACAATATTTTTTTCTTTACATCAGCCATAATAGTATACTTATGCAATCTCCCATCATATATAGCATGTATATCATATTGCCAAGGTCTACCCAACAAAATATGACAACAATCCATAGGCATGATATCACATAACACCTTATCATAGTATTTTCCAATCTTCAAATTCACATAACATTGTTCACTTACTAGGAGTGTATGCTCATCTTTGATCCATGAAATCTGATAGAGCTTCAGATATACCAACCTTTCCAACTACAATTTTGTAACCATCTCTTCAGATGCCAGGTTCTCCGAGCTACCACTATCAATGATTACCTTCCAAACTTTGTCAGAAACTCTACATATGGTCTTGAACAAACTTTTCCTTACCGGATCTTCCTTCTTTCTTTCATTCCACAGTGCTCTCCTTACCATCAAGTTATTTTCCTTCTCAGGTTCATTCAGTGGCTCTTCTTGCACCAAAGCATTTCTACTGCTACCATCCTTCTTACTAGCTTGTGTACATTCAAAATATCTATGTCCTTCCTCTCCATAGTTATAACAAGTTCCTCATAAACTTCCTCTGCCATAGCCACCTCAGTAGTTACTGCCTTTGCCTCTAGAACTTTCACCTTTCCACTCGGTCTTGCCTTTGTCCAAATTTGTCTTTTCTGGTTCAGATGTACCAATTTCACCATTAGATCTACCTCTTCCTCTAGGGAATCTACCACCTTGATCTCTCTATCTCTTTTCATGTCTCTTGTTTAATTTCTCCTCGACTTTCAAATCAAATTGATAAGCCTCTTCAATGTTCTCCAATTTGACCATACTAATTTCCTCTTGGATGGAAACCCTCAAACCATTCAGGTATCTGCTGATTCTTTCCACATCATATTCATCATGTCTAGATCTGATATCCAATCTATAGAATTCCTCAGTATACTCTTTTACCGAGCTATCTTTCTGTCTCAAACTTTGCATTTGCTGAACTAGGTTAATCTAATAATCACAGGGTAAGAACTTTCCTTTCAATTTATTGACCATTTTACTCCATACCTTGATTTTTTCTTTACCTTTCCTTTTTCTATCCATTTGCAGATGTTCCCACCATAAGGATGCATGACTTTTCAACTTTGTGCTTGCAATTTTCACCTTATTATCCTCAGGGATGTTTTCATACTCAAAATACTTTTCCATTTCACTGATCCAGTCCACCAATTCATAAGAATCTAGCTTTCCACTATACTTGAGAGGATTAAAATGTGGTGTTGACTTCAGACTTGTCAAATCCTTCAAAAATCTTTCTTCACCTTGATCCATAATAGGAGTAGGTTCTGCATTCGCCTATTTTTCTTCAATTTCATCATCACTAACATCTTCAAGATGTCTGCCTCTTCTTTGGGTTGTTTCCATTACTTCTAATCTAGCAGCAATCTATCTTAGCATATCTACTAATCCTGGATCTACATCTCACCTCCCATGAACCATCTTGACAACCCTCTACAATTACAGGTTAGATCACAATCTACTACCCCACAACAATTCAACTAGGGCTTTAAAAGGAA
Organism: Chamaecyparis obtusa; assembly: GCA_027943335.1. Lineage (NCBI taxonomy): Eukaryota > Viridiplantae > Streptophyta > Pinopsida > Cupressales > Cupressaceae > Chamaecyparis > Chamaecyparis obtusa. The sequence continues at coordinate 2,986,262 of BSBK01009712.1, forward strand.
CCTACAAACTTAGATTCGCATACCTAGATCAAGATCTAACCTCACTCTGATACCACCTGACGCAAGGTAGGGAGCAAGAGGGGCCAATAGGATGGCGCACCCTAATGATCCAAGCCTACAACACACATGCGGAAGCAACAAAAAACAAGAGTGAGAGAGAGAATGTCAGATCTGTCATATATTATAATCAATTTGAATCATACATGCCAGGCTGTAAGGCCTTCCTAGTTAGGGCCTGATATTACAAAGAATTACAAAAGTCCTCAAACATGCGAGGATCTACTACAAATCACTATTCTAATGTCTACTATCTTCTATTAAAAATTGACTCCCTAACTACCACCAAACATCTACACTTTATACAAGAAGCTACCGAACTGAGTCGGCCTTCAGATCCATAATTAATGAAAGTAACGGTCAAATTTGGGACCACACGCTTCCCAATGATGGATTCCAACATTAATTCTCTAATCCAATATAAATGTACAAGTTGGCCACAACAAGAAACAAAACTAGACCTGTCGGTAAGAAAGATAACTGAGCAACAGACAGACAATGTCGAGTGCCAGAGAATTAACCGACCACCCAAGAGATAACCGACGACACTCGGTAACCAAAGAAAACTGACCAACTAACAACCAACTTGGTCAAAGAAGAAACCTAGCAACACAGAAAAAAATCAAAATTCTTTTTGGTGACACAGGATTGCCAAGGACCCTAGATGCTCTTGCATCAGAGGGTGACATGGCAGTGGGTCCCACGAGAGGTAAGGAAATTTTGATGCCATGTGGATAGACTTATGAGATGCTTCGAGATGCGCACCCAATATTGATGGTGGGTGTGATCCCTCAAAGAGAAAGATGCCTACAAGTTACCCATCATGGGATCACGCCTAGTCAACAAGTGTCCCACAATGAGATGGATAGACAAGTCAAATGCCTCGACATGCATGCCAAGATTGGTAGTCGGTGCGATTTTGTGGAGATGAAAATTAGCCATTGTGAGATCACAACTGATCAACATGTGTCCCGCAATGAGCTGGCAGGCAAAGATGCAGGTTGATGCTCAGTTGGATAAGATGAGCAAATTAGAGGTCGACACGTGGGAGGAGTGATGATGTGGTGTCAGTGACTGGGTAGTGATGTTGATGCAGGTAGTTTAGTAGAGCAATGAGATGGACTGATGGACCAATAGGATGATGCCACATGGCATATGGGGCCCACATCAGAGGTAAAGGCTTTTGCAAAAATTGAAAATTTCATATAAAGTCAGACTATAGAGATATTTTCAAAAATTTAAAAGACTTGGGTTGTGCACAGAAATATGGTCTGAAGGTTGAAATTTTATTAGAACATATAAGTATTATATGTCAATAGAAACATCAGAGGACAAGGAATACACCAGTAGCATCATATTTGTGTTTCACCAGCTTTCATTAATGATTATTCTCAAAAGGAACAATTTGGTGAATTTTCATACAGGCAGGATTTGATTTGCAAGTGGTACAAATTAGATTGGATTTTATTTTCTGTAGGCCCTAGGAGGGTGGTTGGTTCTATTTAATTTCTTGACCTAAATGATCTGCAGCTTGTTGCAATCCTGGTTTATTTAAGGATTTCCAAGATCATTTAGAAGGGCTAGCTGGAAAATTGTTCAAAAATATATATTCTGAACTTTTAGTCAGGGAGTATAGCATGTTTTGTCCAACTTATTTCAAAATAGAGTCGAAAGTTGTAGATCTTTTGCAAATTATCTTAGTGGCTTTAAATCTTAAAGCAGGGTGTATACAGAGGCATAGATCCTCATACTTAATGCAAATATTTAGTTTTATTTCTCTCCATTTGTGTCAAGTTTTATGAGTTTTGAGTCTTCTAATTCATTGTATGGATTTTATCTATGCATGTGTTTTTAGTCTTTAGTTCTGGTTTATAATCAGATTAAATGATGTTCTAGATGAAGCACAAATTCATTGGGTTTGCACAAGGATTTCTATTATAAGTAGTATGGTTTATTATATTTGTGTTCATGGCTTGGATCTTTGATGAAATACAGTAGTTTGTCTCTCTATCCTATAGTGCATTAGATGATTTTTCCAATGGATAAGGCACTGATCTGAAACAAGTATGCTATATGCTAATATGTCTAGTTGAGATTTGTTATATTCTGCAAAGTAAAATCAAAATCCATTGAAAATCCTTTTAGTTTTGGGTTATGGGCATCAATTTTTTCATGATAATCAAGAATCAACAGATGAGTGGTTTCCATCTAGTATTTTCTTATCATAATCTGCTTTGTTGAATCCATTTTAAAGTTGTAGAAGTGTTACATGTTACTGGATTAGGTGCACCTGCCTTGGTTTTGTAGAGCCAAAAGTGCATAGGGCAGCCTTGTCCCTATAGTTGGTCTAATTACCTATAGATCTCCCCACATTTGGAACTAACCCCTCCTCAAAATTAGTCTTAGGTATATCGGTGTCTCTCTGAGTGTAAAATCATTTTTAGGAACCAACAAAACGTAGTGTTTTTAAGTTCTCAGTGTTGAAACTAGGCTCTGATACTAAAATTTCATGCCCAAAAGATGGGTAAAAGCACACCAACAAATTTTTTTATTAAGATACTAAGTTATCTAAGTTGACTAACAAGTTGTAGTTCCCAGTTATATGATGAAGACCTTGAATGGGTCCAAAGGGCATCATGACCAATGTTGACTTGGTCAACCTCCCTCTAGGTTTAAAGTCACTAGATGTTTAACTAATAGGAACACTATAGTGGGTAAGTAGTTTGACTAAAATTATCCCACTATGATGATAAAAACATAACTTTATCTTTGATAAAATTTCAATTACATTCATCTTTAATAAGTTCCTAGTTGAATAAGAATTGATCCAGGCTTAATGATAAACTAACTATCAATTCCATAATTATCGTATCTTAAATATCCTCTTATAAAGTTTCACATTATATTAATCTTATTAAAACATTACTTGGAATATAACAATGTTTAAGTTGATAACCATTTCCAATTATTAAATTTATTCAATTTAACCTTAACAAATAAATTTAATAAAATTATTTAAGTATTAAAGTCTATTACACAAATACTAAACTTACCTTCATAAATTTATTTGGTCTATTATTGAGTAGATTAATCAATTTACTAAATTCAATTGGTTAATTAAACTTTCTTAAATACATCTATTTGAGTCCAACTATTGATATAATTATAAAATTTATTAAACCAATTTGTTTAAGAATAAACTCTCTAACCGATAAAATTTGAAACAAACTAAAATCCAACATTAATTAACCTTTGGATTAAATATCCAAATAGTAACCCATCTATAATGGTCACTTAAAAATAAATCTCTTTTTTGAAAATAATAAATTTAATTAAGAAATCAAATTTCCTACAAAAGTCAAATAAGGCAACTAAGTTAAGTTTAATAACTTTTGAATTCTAATATGAAAATATAATCTATAAATATCTATTTCAATTCTATAAACTTTACTAATTTATTGTTTCCTCTTCTTGTCTTTATTCTTCTTCTTCTCCATTTTTTTTTTTATTGCAGGATTGGAACTTTTCAACAATGAAGGAAGCTCAATAATTTGACAATGAATGAGCGCGCGCACACACACACACACACACACACACACATATATGTATATGTATATGTATACGTATTTATATACATGTATGTGTATACATACACATGTATATGTATATGTGTAGACATTAAAAACTGGGCAAGTGTCTTAAAATCATTCAAATTGTAAAATCTTAACAAATGCCTTAATTCTCATCAAAATGGATCAAATCAATTTTAAATGGATATTTATTAATCAATATTGGACAAAATCATTAAAATCAAAGGAAAAATCAGATCATGACATTAAATAATTAAACACAAGCTTAAAGGGGTGAATAGCACTATATAATTGATTTTAATCAATTAATTGTATAGTTTTAAATCAAAAATCAAATTGAGCCTATTCCCTTATATGGCTAATTTAATTAACTGATAGAATTTAATTAATCCTAATATCTTTCAACAAAATTTGAGCAACCAATGAGACTTGAGAACAAAAGCACATGGATCACTCCAAAATAGTTGAATATCAATCACACATTTCAACTTAAAATCTCAACCACTCAAATTTGTCTTCTTGTCCAAACCTTTGAGACAAAAATTTAAATTGTCCCCCCATTTAAAAACATTTCAAATTTTTTGACTCAACCAAGGCTAAATCATGATTAAATAACTCTACCCCCTACCTTTGGGATTTTACTATAAATAAGAGTCATTTTGAGAGCATAAGATATCTTAAAAATTCATTTGCAAAGCATCATCACTATAGGCAATTTCATAGCAATTGAGCAATATTTTGAGTATTTGAGAGCAATTGAGAGCATATCATGAGCATTTGAATCAATCTTTGTATCATTTTGAGAGTTTGAGAGCTAGATTAAGCATTGTACTATCATTTTTCTCATTCTAAGATTGTCACTAGTAGAGAATAGGTTGAGAGCTCTACTTACCAAGCTTGGATAGAGAACCATGAGATGTCATGGATGTTAATTTCAATTCTTAGTTTAAATTTGCTTTTTATTTTCATAGAATTGTAGTTGATTATCCTAATTTCATGAAGGTGTTAAACATTCACACACAAATGGTGCCCACCGTGGGGCCTTGAGCCTCATTTCTATCATTTTTATCAAGTTTTGTATGTTTTTATCTTCACTTTTACATGATTTTTTGCAGAAAATAGAAGTGCCACCTACAAAGGATTTAACGATGCTCCTAAGTATTCTGTCGACACTTGGCAATAGTTAATTGATGCCTAAGAGATTTTTTTTCTTTTGTCTTTTTCTTCTTCTGACGCCTGTGCGATAAAGTGTTATGCCTGAGAGTGTAAAGTGACGCCTAAGATCTGAGAACTAACACCTATTAGTTGTTCTTTGCCGCTTGTGATGATTTCTATTACACAATTTGCATTGGTTTATCACGCCTAGGATCTTTTAACTGACGCTTAGTAGTTGTTCTTTACCACTTTGGATCTTTTATTGTACGCAATTTACACTAGCTTTAATGCTTAGTAATTTTAAAAAATCACTTGAGTCACTATAAAGTTATGCCTGCTAATTGTTAACTGATGCTCTTTAGCTGATAAATGATGCCTAGTGTTTTCTGCTTAAATTTGTTATCAGATCATTAAATTTTGTTTTCTTACTCTATGTCTGTGTTTTTCCTACAGATGAGAAAACACAGGAAAGTAAGAAAACTAGAAAGCAGAATCACTCAAGAAAGCAAAGAGGTAAGAACTCAAATAAAATGTCAAAAGGAAATTCATACTACTGCAATTATTGAAAGTTTGGGATTAGAAGAAAAGTTGTATGCTCATTACATTAAGGTGTTAGATGCTTACAAGAAGAAATTCCCTACTTTGAATTAAATTTGCTTGCATTAAGTGTTTGAAATTTCTTGGAAAAAACTTTGTCAAAAACACTTAATTGCAATTTCAATTGTTCGTTTGGTTTCCTTCATTTTGTATGGCTGTGTTGACTAATTTGTTGGAGGAGCCAGAGCAGGAATGATAGTCACTAGGTGAGTAAGAAAACAAATATCAAAAACCTCATAAAAGCGCCTAGCCTTTGCTAGCTACAAAAAGAGGTATTTTTCACATCAAGCTTGCTTTGCTTAAATTGTGGCTATTCATTGGATCTAGCTTAATAGGAAAACCTTACTATTTTTCAAATTGAACAAGCATTAGGCATATGCTCTCCATTTTTAGAAGTGGATCAAATATCCAAACATGTTAGTTCAATTTGGTAGAAAGAAAGGGAGGAATTAACCAAACATTTCATTTTATAAGAATCTCCTTGTTAAGAGGTTGAAAAAGAACAAATCTGTTTGAAGTGTTTGGAACAAAGGACAACAATAGGGATATGCTCTTCACTTTCTAAGCGAACCAAATTCCCAAACTTGTTGGACTAAGTTTGATTTCTTGTTTTCATATACATGATAGATAAATTAGAGCATTAGAGGGCCTACCTCCCCATAATTTCCTTACAAGGACGGTGAGAGGAAATGACCCAAGTGGGAGATAATCACTTTAGCCACAATACTATCTGACCCACTATAAATAAATACATTCTTCCTTAATAGGATAGTGACTAGGTTGTGTGCAAGTGTTCTTCACTTCCTCTAGTAGTCCTTTTGGATTGTGTCAAATCATTCTTTTGTGCATGTGGGAAGCCTGCAAATGGGTAAAAGAGCTTGACATGATCTAGAACGGAGGTGTTCATTAAAAACCTGCTAAATAGTAATCTAGCTTTTAGAGCCAAATCTGACTCTAGGTAGATTACTTGGAAGATATTCTTGTTTATACTTGTGAAAAATGAACGAGAACATACACTTTTAGTGTGGTTTTAGGGATATGGTACAAATTTGATGTGTGTGTTGTGTTTGTACTTCAATTTCAAGTAAGAATATTCTACAGACCTAATCTTACAACTTTTAAAATTTGAAATTTATAACCTGGTCTACAAAGTGTCGCATGCACATAGAAACAAAATGCTTATAAATAGTAAAGTCACACCTGTGACTATTCAGGAAACGCCTATCAATAAGGAAGTCATGTCTGTGACATTTTAAGAAACACTTGGAAAAAGTTAAGAGATGGCTATCAATAGGAAAAAGCCACCTGCTGACCTACAGAGTGCCGCCTAAGAAAAATCCAGTAACCGTGTATTAATTGTTAAGTCACGCCTACACACTAGCAAGTGACGCCAAAAAACAAAGAAGGGAAAATAGTGAGCATTTCTCAGGGGTTTCAAAAAAAATTGATTTCATATTTGAGTACCCTTTTGGACATTTTATCTGCTCCAATATCCAGCATGGTCAGAAATCCTAGTTTTGAACAATTTTGAAAATTTTATAAGGATTTTGCCACAAGAAAGTGAGATAAAGCCTATTTTCAAGAGATTTATGCTCATGTCAGCTTTCACTCGATCATATTACATAAAGAAAACCTTGCAAGAAGATAGAACTTATCTAAGGCAAGAACTTCCTTTTTCGAGTGACACATTTACCTCCCCAAGAATACCACAAGAACCCGTTCAAGGAGTAGAAACCAACATGACTTTTCCTTTTGGCAGCTCGGGTTCAGATCAAACCAAAAACAATGGAGGTATTGACCCAAACAATCTAGGGTCAAATAACAACAATGGAGGATCAGGAATAGACCCTAACAATCAAGGAATTAACAACACCAACAATGGGGGAAATGGTGAACCATTTGCTAAAGATGCAACCAATGAAAAGGTTAATGAAGCCATACAAAGCCCATACTTTATGAAGCTCATGGAAAAATCATTAGCAAAAGATAAAGAGAAGTATTTTCTAGACTTAGCCTGAGCAGGTCTTAAACTCCCTCATGACTACGATGTCAATCAACTTAAGGGAAAGGAAGTTGAAGATAGTCCTATTGATATCATGAACAAACAATTTAAGTTATTCCAAATGTAATTAGACATAATAAAGCAAAGTGGGGCTCCAAAACCCTTTTCAATAGAGGCATTGTGTCCATTCCCATTTGGTAAGAGTTTAGTCATGATATCATTCCCTAGCAGTGTTGTCTTTCCTAAGTATGACTAATACGAAGGAGCATCTGATCCTTAAGATCATTTAAGGGAATTTTTTGCATTAAGCTTGGAGTTCATGCATGACACTACTTATTTAATGAGGTTGTTTCCTAGAAGTTTGGGAGGCATGGCCATGGAATGGTTTTCAAAATTACCTTTGGGAATCTAAATTTTTGAAGAGCTAGCTGCCAAGTTTGTAACGCATTATTCATATAATATCAAACATGAAGTTACAATGATTACCTTATGCAACACCAGGCAAAGAGAGGGAAAAGGATTCTTACTTTTCTTACAAAGATGGAGGACAGTATTTGCTAGATACCCTCGAAGTGTACCAGAAAAGGAAAAGATGGACATTTTTATAAATAGCTTGAGTAATGAAATGAATTATAGGTTGAAGCTGCAATGTCCTAGGTCTTTTCAAGATCTTATTGAAAATGGAGTGACTACGAAAGAGGTATTAGTTAAGAGTGGAGAAATAAAGCTTTACAAAGACAACAAGAATCACAACAACAATAATACCTCCAACAATAATAACAATTATAATAAGAATTTTTCTAACACCTATAACAGATTTGGGTTGAGGAACAACAACAAAGGTGTGGTCAATGATGGGTTTGTTGATGCAAATACTTTGAAACCCACTCCTTTTACTCTCACGAGAACACCTACTCAAGTGAATAATGCAGATTAACCTCCCAAGGTGTCTTTCAACAAAAATGCCAACAATAACAACTTTAGGAACAATTAAGGGGCTAACAAGCCTAATCTGTTCCTTACACCATCTCCCAAGAGGACATTCACACCTTTGGGTGAACCTCTTGAGAATGCATTGAGAACTCTCATTGTAAATAAGATTATTGATTTGCCTAGAGCTCAACCATATGAACCACACAATAAGCCTAATTGGTGGAAGGAGTCTAGTCATTGTGAATACCACAGAAATAGAGAACATACCACAAATTATTGCTTGTAGCTGAAAAATGTGGTACAAGATTTGATTGACAATGGTGCGATTTAGATAGAAGAGCCTCAAAATAATGAGGATCACATGGCATTTAAGAAACCCTTTTATAACCATAACAAGGGTGAATCTTCCAATTCAAATAAACAAGGCAACAAGAATGTCAATTTTTCTCATCACTATGATACCATTATCAACACATTATCTAGATAGGAGCATGTTGTCAATGTTGTTGTAATCAAGGAACAGCCCAAAAAGGAAGTATCTTACGCCATTACTAGGGGGAAAACTTCAAGGAATAACCTACAAGGGGTTGATCCTAAACCTATTGGTCCTACACAATCAAGTATTGTGGTTAAACAACCATCTACAACAAAAAAGTCATATAGCTTGGTGGACCAATTACAAAAGACTCCAGCTCAAATCTCTATCTTGGAGTTGTTAAAATTATCTCCAAATCATAGGGAGATCTTGGAAAAAGCCTTATTGGGGACTAATGTTCCTATTAACTTGGAGGAAGAAAAGTTTCAAAACATGGTGGGACACCTCACAGCACCACATTGTCTTTCATTTTCAGATCAGGATGATATGTCCATCACTCATCCTCAAAATTTTCCGCTGCATATAGAAGTCCTCATTCAAAGACATAGGGTTAAGAGAGTTCTCATAGATGGGGGAGATGGTCTTAATATTTTCATGTTAAACCTTGTCAAGTCCTTAGGATTATCTGAGTCATCTATTGATCCTAAGAAGCAAATTACCATTAAATCTTATGATGAGGAGGAGAGATCTTCAAAGGGCATTATTGTCTTACCTATTCAAGTTGGGCCTATCAAAAAGGACACCATATGTCAGGTCCTAGACATGAAGTTAACTTATAACATCTTATTTGGGAGGCCATGGATACACAAGATGCAAGCAGTTCCTTCTACATACCATCAATGTATCAAATTTCCATACATGGGAGAAGAAATCACAATTGGGGGGGATTCAAATCCTTTTCAATATTGTAACACATTGAAGCCTCCTTGTGAATTATTTATTCCTCATAATAGAGAAGGGGTTGTTCCAAATAATATCATGGAAGAGCCTAAAGGTGATGATCCTAAGTTAACATCAAGTGTTACCTCTACCTCACACCCTATTCAAACTAACTCATCTACTTCGACTAAGGGAAAAGAAAAAGTGAGTTATGAGGGTCCAAGCTCAAAGAAGAATTCAAATAAAACATCCATGCTAGAGGTGGAACATTCTAAGCCTACAAAAGAGGAGAAAGACAAATCCAAAGAAGACCACTATAACCAAATGAGTGAGGTGATGCACAAGTTTGAAAAATAATGTAGAATTGGTTCTAAAGGAGTAGGGGAATATTATGTTTCCCTATTTGATTTACCTACTTCTCCAAAGACACATGGAAAACCTTCCAAGGAACATCTTCCTCACAAATACAACTCTCATTTTGTAAGAGAGAGTGACAAGTCAACATTTGAGAAAGAAGATGATGAGGTTCTACAATGGCTTTACAAAGATGAAAGTGATATCTCAAACAACCCCATGGAAAGAATCCAACACATCAATATTCAAACTAACCAATATGGAAAGGGGTTTGAAATAATGCAAAAAATGGGGTATAAGGGAACAGGACCCTTAGGTATGAGAAATAGAAGTTTTCTTGAACCTTTTGAACCTTCTTGGAGATCAAAGGAAGAAAAATCAGGAATAGGATATCAACACAAAGGAGAAAGTTCTAGCCCTATGCATGATTCTTATGAACGAGTGAATGTAGTAGAGTCTAATGGTGATAGTGATGATTCTAGAAAATATGATTGGGATTCTTTATCCAAAGACTCTTTCCATGACAAAGAGATTTTCATAATGAATTCTTATACTAATGTTCCTAAAGAACAAACTCAAGATAGTGAAGGTTCAGAGATAATTCCTACACACATGCAACCTGATCCACAGGAATCTCTCATAGGGAAAGCACACAGTTATATGTGAATAGGTGAACCTTGGATACCTTCATGGTGGGATGATTCATATGGTAGGTTTACCCCGCATGTTTTCTTTCCAAGAGAAGTCTTCAAGGACTCAAGTGAAGAGGACTTTGATCCTTCTTCCATGGATCGTCTTGAGGAAGCTCATGTTATTGACCTTAACGATACAATGTATGAACCATCTAACAAGTTCATGTCCATAAACCTAGCCAATTAAAACTTGACTATTGACCCTTTATCCTTAATGCATACCAAACTTATTGATTGGGACTTAACTGAAATGAATGAGTTACTATACTTCCCAATGACCAAGAAATGACATAATACCTAAATGTTGTTGAGCCCTCTTTCATCAAAGAGTTTAATCCCAAAATGATGAGAAAGGTAGGGGTCCAGCCTCTTAATCCAAAAGAAAAAATGAAAAAAAGTAAAAAAAGTAAAAAAATGAAAAGTTCTAGTGGTGAAAACCACCATGTGGCGGCACTAGAACCAAAAAAAGTAAAGATAAAGGATGTTTCCTATGGTGAAAACCCAATTTTGGTACATAAGGAAGAGAGGTTGGATACCTTACTAGCACATGAAGAAGAAAGATCACCAATTATTATAGAGCCAATGGAGAAAGTCAATATTGGAACCGAATTGGAGCACAAATTCATACATCTAATAGCTTCACTTACACCTTTAGAGAGAAAGGATTTCATCAATTTTTTCCAAGAAAAGCAAGTGAATTTTGCATGGTCCTATGCTAACATGTCAAGATTAGATCCAAACTTCATCATGCACCATTTGAATGTCAAACCAGGGGTTAAACTAGTCAAACAGAAATTGAGGAAGATGCATCCTCACATAGCTCTTCTAGTTAAAGTAGAATTAGAGAAATTGTTGAAGGTGGGGTTCATAAGAGAAATTTCTTATGTGGAATGGATATCAAATATTGTACTAGTTACCAAGAATGAAAAATCCATTCACATATGTATGGACTTTAGAGATTTGAATCTTGCATGTCCCAAAGATGACTTCCCACTTCCAAGCATAGATGCTATAGTGGACTTAATAGCCAGTCACTCCATGTTTTCATTGATGGATGGTTTTAGTGGATACAACCAAATTAAGATTGCACCCGAAGATCAAGAAAAGACAGTGTTTACATGCCCTTGGGGAACTTTTTATTGGAATGTAATGCCTTTCGGCCTCAAAAATGCTAGAGCTACTTACCAAAGGGCAATGACCACCATTTTTCATGATATGATGCACACCTTCCTATAGGATTACATGGATGATATATTGGCTAAGTCACATCAAAGAGAAGATCACTTGTGAATTTTGGAAAAGATATTTACACACTTGGAGCAATTCAAAGTAAGGCTTAATCCAAAAAAATGTGTCTTTGGTGTTCAATCTGGGAAATTATTAGGCTATATAGTTTCAGAAAAAGGTATTGAAGTGGATCTTGAAAAGGTTCAAGAAATCATGGACATAGAAATTCCTAGAAACATCAACCAAATGAGGTCTTTTCAAGGAAAACTTCAATCAATAAGGAGATTCATTTCTCAACTAGCTAAAAAGTGTCACTCATTCACTAGATTGCTACACAAGGACACCATTTTTATATGGGATGAAGAATATGACAAGGCCTTTACCTTGTTGAAGACTTACATAATTAATCCACTAATTCTAATTCCACCTATCAAAGGAAAACCTTTTCTCTTGTACATATCAGCAAACGAGAGGTCTTTAGGAGTTCTTTTGGGGCAAGAAGATGATCAAGGAAAAGAGAGAGCTATCTATTATTTGAGCCGAACATTGATTAAGTATGAATTAAACTACACTTTCATGGAAAGAGCATGCCTAGATGTTTTCTTTTCTTCCCAAAAGTTGAGACACTACATGTTGATGCACAAAGTGAATCTCATTGCAAAAATTGATCCTTTGAAATACTTCCTTAGCAAAACTGCCCTAACGGGAAGAATAGCAAAATGGGTCATGGTGTTAAGTGAGTTTGATATTGAATATGTGGATAGGAAGGCCATTAAAGGACAAGTGATAGTGGATCACCTAGCTGAAAATCCATTGGTTTCTACACATCCCATTCAAGTGGAGTTTCCTAATGCAACAATTGTCAATATAGAAGCCAAGACATGGAATTTGTATTTTGATGGATCGTACACACAAGGAGGTTCTGGAGCTGGCATATTGTTGATTACCCCTCAATGGTATACTATTCCTAAATCATACAAGTTGTTATTCCCATGTACCAACAACATAGCCAAGTATGAATCTTTAGTCATTGGTATCAAGATCACTTTAGAATGGAATATTACCAAGCTACAAGTGTATGGTGATTCTCAGTTGGTGATCAATCAAGTTAATAATGAGCATAACACAAAAGATGAGAATTTAATGCCTTACAAGACAATGATCGATGCTTGGAAAAAATACTTTGTGTTGATAACTTTTGAACAAATTCCAAAAGAGAAGAATAGAGTTGTCGATGCAATGGCTACCTTGGCTTCATTACTCCAAAAGCTTGATCAAATTGAAAGGTACGAGTTCTTGGTGGAAGAGTTGGAAAAACCAAAATTTGACCTTCCTAATACTCAAATTATTGCCTTACTTAATGGACATGACTCATCTTGGTATGGCCCTATCTAAACATACCTTAAAGACCAAGTGTTGGCCTTAAACCAATCCCAAGCCCAAAAATGATACTTCATAAGACAATTGGCCTGTTATATTATCCTTTTTGACACATTGTATTGTAAGGGTCTTGATGGAACTTTACTTAGATGTCTAGAGGAAGAAGAGTTTAGGGTAGCTTTACATGAGGTCCACGAGGGCATTTGTGGGTCACATTCAAGCAGTTTAAACTTAGGTAAGAAGATCCTTCGCATGGGGTATTTTTGGAAAACCTTAGAAAATGATGCTTTTCACTTTGTTAAGATATGCACAAAATGTCAATCTCATGGTGATATGATACATGTATTGGCTCAAGAATTACATCATTTTGTTACACCTTGGCCATTTTATCAATGAGGGTTTGACTTGATTGGCATGATTTATCCACCTTCATCCAATGGGCACAAATACATTATCATGACTATGGAATACTTCACTAAATGGGTAGAGGTCATTCCTTTGATCATCACTATGGGAAAACAAATCTCTATGTCCATCCTTAATCACATCATTTGTAGATATGGTATTCCTTATGCCATAATTACTGACAATGGAAAATAATTTAAGAACAAAGATGTGGATGAACTTTGTGATACTTTTCATATTACTCATCACTCTTCTTCCATTTACTATCCACAAGGAAATGGTCAAGCTGAGGCTACTAATAAGAATATCCTTAAAATCTTGAAGAGATCGGTGAACAAATCAGGAAGAGATTGGTATGTACAAATCAACCCAGCTTTGTGGGCTTATAGAACTGTTAGAAAGTAAAGTCCACCAAGATAACTGAGAGGGGGGGTGAATAAGTTATCAGATAATTATAACTTTTATCAACTTGAACAGCATTAAACCATATAAGCAATATAATCATTAACCATAGAAATATATTCATACATAATAACATGATGACACAAGATATGTTGACTAGGGAACCTCTTGATCAAAGAGTAAACCCTGGTGGGAATGATGCCCAAAAAAGATGCAGTAATATGAATATTCCTTGTGAAAGGATGGACTCTATTAGGAGTCTTATAAAATACATTCAGTACATATGAATCTCTGTTAGGAGATTTTGAATCCCTGTTAAAAGATTCTAACCCTGTTAAGAGTTATGGAAGACAAAAGGACCCACTGCCCAAACAGCTTCAAGGTAAGATCATTGAACACACTATCCAAATAATCTTTATATTACTCAATAGAATAATATGTTACCTCTTCTCTGACTGTGCCAAACTACACTCACTATTACACCAAATCTCAATTTCAGATCTCTATATCTCGCATGTCTTCCTTCACAAATTCACTTTCATACTTAGATCTTTTCTTCACTTCATGCATACACCATCACACACAACCACACTACAACAATGAAATACATTCCTTCCTTTATACCACACTCAAATAATTACAAATGAGTCAGCATACAATTACAATATAAAAGTTTCCACACGCTACATCAAAATTACACAAAATTGTCGACTTCCAATTACAATAATTATTCACTCATGTGACCTTGAAGTTTGCATTGTCATCCACATCACTATCAATGTGTCTTCAACTTCCCTTTAACTGCACAAAACTAGATTCCATCCCAATTAGGAGATATCATCCGATTTCCACAAACTGCTACTCAGGAACACTGCATGAATACTACTTCCACAAAAGTGCTCACAACTTCCATGAATAAATGAATTACTGTAATACCTCTCCTATGGTGATACTTAGACTTTTCTGATTTGGATATTTTATTATGATGGTTAGAACTATACATTTACATTCATGTTTTGTGGATGATGGTATGATGGATATGCTCATTTATGGTTATCATTTATATGTTTATGAGATTAGAAAACCATCTATTTTTATATGTTTTATGGATCTAACCCAATGATTTGAATCTAACCATTACCATGATGTTTTATGTTTCATGGATATGTGTCTGATGTGTTTTCATGACTCAAGATGAATTTGTAGTTATTCACTTAGTTGAGGTCCACACGATGTATTGATCCTAGTCATCTGCTTGCATATATCTGTATATATATGTATCTCTTCTTGGTGATGTAGGATTGCAGGTACCAAGTATCGTCTCCACCTAGCTTCATAGGTCTAAGCGATCCCTCAAAATCCTTGATTGTTGTTGTTGTTATGAAGATATCACTAGGTTCCACAGGAAGAAACTTCACCTTTGATCCTTTTATCCTTAGGTGGGAAATGCCGAGTCAGTCCCTTGTGTGGATGTATTGTGTGATCTCATAGTTGTTGGATTTGTGGATCTTGTAGCTAGTTCTTGTCTTCATGGTATATTGATGTGAATCATTTTTCATTGAAGGTATGATTTAGCAATTTATCTTTAGTAGTAGCTACTATTATACTAGCATATCTCATTAGGAACAAGTCGGTATGTGATTTAAATCATGTGATTTTAATACCTATAATAATGAATAATTTTATGGTATTATTTTATAATACTCATAATAACAAAGTGACTATGACAATAGTAATAATAAAATATTTTAAATAAATAGTGGAAAAATCTAACTTATGTTAGTAGCTACTTGATATATATTTTAGAATGTGGATTAGTGTATGGATAAATAATATATTTTATAATAATGTTATTTTAATATTTAATATTAATAATAATGTGTCTTATTTATGGTATATGTACCATAAGCATATGGGTGCACACATATGCCTATGAATACATATATTAATATATATTATTATATAATAAATTAATTATTTGTGTGAAGGAAACTATTCTTATGTTATTTTTATAAGTGGTAAATAGGATTGGTAAATTCTATTACCATAGTTAAATAAGTTAGTAAATTAATTTTGAGATTATATTATTTATTTTAACACCCTTAAATTTAGGGAACATAGATTATAGTCTTATTTAAAATTTATTCACCTTTACGGGAATGATTTTGCAAACCATCCCATTAACTATTAATGAATGGATAGTTGAGATGGTTGCATCGGTTGGATTACCTATGCAACCACCTCCTCCATTCTATTTACAGGAAAGGCTTTCCTGTGTATGGGAGTTGGGAGAAGAGTTGATTTCAAGAAGAGGATTAGTATTATTATTGTAGAAAAATTTATATTTTTAAGGAGAGAAGTCCCTTATTCTATGAGTTTGGCATTTGGATTGTTACAGGTAGAGGCTGGAAGATTGCAAGCAAAGGGATTCAAAGGAGTGTTGGAAACATTGGAGAGGATTTGATCTTCCTTCATCAACTGGTCTCCACAGGAGTCCAGGTTGGAATCCATACTAAGAGATTATTCTCTTTTATATTATGAATGTTTTGTTCTATTTGAATGCTTTTGTATGTGCTTATTTGTATCCATATGTGCAAAATATTTATACATTATTATATTCTGTGAGTCATTTATATGTTATTGTAATTTATTAGGTGGAAATACATTATTGTATTCTATCATTAATTTCTATATCCTAGTAGCTATTATACATTATTGTATTCTATCATTAATTTCTATATCCTAAAAGCATAGGATGAATCCAGGATTAGATTATTTGTATTTACTTTATTTATCAGTAAGGAATACGGGTAGTATTTTATATTTAATTTTTTGTCAAAATAAATAATATATAGTTATTATATGTCAAAATTATATGTGCTTCAATAAAGTTATTTGAGTTCTCTTCTTTAAAAATTAAAAAAAAACTATATAGTTATAAAGTTATGCATAAATAATTATAGATGCTTATATAAAGTTATGTTTAAAAAAAATGATATATAAAAAAATAAATTAATATAAAACAAAAAAAATGAAAGGGTTTGGGAAGTGGGGGCAACCACCTTCCCCACTCCCCTCATGGTTCCAAACCGTAGCAGTGGCAGGCACTGCTACGGTAGTACCTAATTGCTACGGTAGCAAGTACTGTAGTAGCAGTACCCGTGAGTTGGGGAAGTGCACGGGTCACTAGGTCAATGGGGTGCGGGGCCCACAAGGTCCCCCCCCATAACTCACTTCTAAAAAGGTTTTTTTAAAATTTTTGGTAGTGGTTTTATTTGTTTTTATATTTTAATGAATATTAAATTTAGTATATTTAGATTGCTATTAAATTTAGTAATTGTTTAATAGGAATTTCATAGTGTAGTGTAATTCATAAATATTTGATTTAGAAATGAAAACTATATTTGTTTATTTAAGTTTTAGAATTCTAACATGTGAATTTTTAATAGTATTCACTTTATACAAGTATAAGTTACGATACGATACTTTAATTCCTTATACTTTAAGTTATACTTGTAAAAAGGGATTAGGTACCCTTCGGATTGATTGGAATAGGTTTCAATTTCCTAGGAGTTAAGTTGTAACTTCTAAATTTTAGATTTTAATAAAAATCAGACTTAATCAAATTTCAGACTTAGGTTGAAATTGATGGAACATTATCTTTAGCATATGGAATTTTTATGTAAACCTTAAACATGTTTAGTGGAGGTTATATCCAATGCATTTAGATGCATTAATAGGGTTAGGATGTGTGTAGGAAATAGTGTAGGGTTTAGAGTTTTCTAAAAGGATCAGGACATTCTAAACATCCTTAAACGTTCCTAATTTCCCTAAACGTTCATAATCTATCTTATTATTTTCTATTCCTTGTAGCAGTTCCCAATGTGTTTATAATGTGTGTATACTACATGTATGATGTGATTGTGATATGTGAGTTAAGGGTAGAAAACCTAACGAAACCTAGTGAGTGGCTCTCAGTGCAGGGTTGGGGCCCTAAGTGGCTAGAACCAGGATAACCAGTTGAAGAGTTATTTAACAAGTGAAAACTTAATTAAACTTATGGGAATGGGTTCAAACATTAAAAAGATTAAATGTGCCTCGCCCATGCCATTAGCGCTAGTAAAGGCTATGGATGGGAGTGGGAGAAGGTACCTATGCATAGGTATGATCGAATGGTGCTTGTCAGTATGAAAGGCATTCGATCCCCCATGTGCCTACTTGGGGGTCAAGGCCCGAAGTGGCTAGTACCAAGAAAACCCAAGGAGTGAGGGCTATGTGATGACACTCACTTAGGTTGTTGCTTAGAGTTTCTACCAAGCCTGAGAACCTATTTGGGGGAAAGATTTATACTTTGACCTTCTTTTCATTTGCTATTTGGGAAAGGTAACCCGACCCTAGGTTTGGCCTAGCTATTCCTTCTTGTGGACCTTGGTGTTTATCTCCTAGAATGGGGGAGTGGGCCTTTGGGTATCCATGTGGTTGGGTGGTAAATCTTTTTATCAAGGTATCTTTTGCGAATGCAGTGTTTGAAGATCCATGCTTGCTTAAGTACCAGTTTGAAGAATGAAGACTTTGTAGTTATATTTCATGATGTAAAATTATTGTTACCTCCCAGGAGGAGATGAATGTAATGTAATCATTGATGCAATTCAAAATGATGTATTTGGAATGGGTAGATTTAGGAAAAAGAGAAAGGGAGATGTGAACTTTATGTATATGATCTATGTTGAAGGATTTTGTAACATTTCAAGTATGTTAGTATGTTTCTTATTATTGATTAAGTGAAAAAGGCTATTGAAGAACAAATGTATTAATTGCAATGTATCAAATGATTTAGATGATTCTATTTGATTTAAAGGTTATATTGTTCATAAAGAATACTTAGGAATATAGATGGTTTTAAATGGAAAGTTGAAATGAAAATGTTTTGTATTTCGTAAAGATATGATGTAGTTTGCCTTGAGAAATAAATATTGTTGTTAGTTTACTTAATGGATTTGAATGAATCATGCATTTAAATGAAAAGGGAACCTTGGGAGGAATCTAAGTTTAAGTTTGGTTCACATAATTCTTTTAAAAGTTCAAAATTTTTCATAAATTATTACTTAGGTTTTCTTTAACAAAGAGAATCTTTGTTCTCTTCCCCGGTTCCCTTGCGAGGCATGACATCTTTGCTATCAGAGCACTAAGTTACTACACTGGGGCCCAGGGAATTTGGCCCATGCTCCTTAAACTTGTTATTTATCTTAAAAAAACTTAAAACTAAAATCAAACTAGGACCCTTAAACTTATCCTTCTCCTTACTTGTCCAGGATGCCTCCTGTAACCCGTGGTAGAAGGGGGGGTGCCCAAAACACCCCTCCTAGATCTCAACATGAAAGTTATCAAGAAGAAGAACAATATGAGGGAAGAGGGGATCAATCTAATAACCAATCTAGAGGTTCTCAGGGGGCTCAATTACAAGAGCTCCTACAACAGATACTATAGAGGTTAGATGCAGGGCAAGATAGAGGGCATCATGGGGAGTCTAACACTCACCATGAGGAAAGGGAAAGGAGTCCTAGGAGGAGAGATTAGGCAATGGAAGAAGATTCTTTGCATGCTTCTCACATGTGAGACCTCCTTAGGACTAAGACTAACCCATTTAAGGGAACTCAAGGTGGATCTATCGCACAGACTTGGTTGCTAGAACTAGAAAGGCTTTTCTCCATGCATCCTTATAGCAGCAATACTAAGGCTCGGTTTGCAGTCATTCACCTTAGAGACTTTGCATCCACTTGGTGGGAAATAAAGAGAGAGAAACTTCACATAGATATTACCACTCTTTCATGGGAACTATTCCTAGAACTCTTTCGAGCCAAATTTCTATCTGACCACTGGAGACAGGAAAGAGCTGAAGAGTTTCACAACCTAAGGCAGCTAACTATGTCAGTTGATGACTATGAGAGGAAGTTCTTGGAACTCAAGCCATACTTAGGATATAAGGATGATGAACCCATGTTGACTCAACACTTCCTTAGAGGACTCAACGGTCGCTTGGCCGGTAGTGTACGAATGTTTGAACCTCAAACAGTTAATGATGCAGTCATCAAAGCTCACCTTGAGGAACAAAATATAGCCTTGGTGTTAGGAGGTCGAACAGGTGGCCAAGGGGGTAATGCCTTCCAAGCTGGATCAGGTTTCAAAGGAAATCAATATCAAGGTGCACCTGGACTTAAAAACTATCCTCCTAAAGGAAGTCAAAACCACCAGAAAAGGAAGTTTTTCAACAACAGCAAGAACAACAATTACAATGGAAAAAATAATAAAAGTGGGGGTTCTCAATCCAACAATCCTCACAACTGGTAGTGTGTAAAGCAATACCCAAACCCTCAGCCAACTTAGAGTATGAACAGTCTAGTTCACCTTCTGCAGGAAGGAATTTTGTCAAGAACAACAGATGTTACTCTTGTGGCCAACATGGGCACATTACAGTTAATTGCCCTCAGAAATCTACTCCAATAGCTAGCTATAGGCAAGCCTCTTCAGAACCAATAGTAGGTAATGTAGGCAGAACTCATTAAGCTTTTTCCACCTTAGACCATGGACAAGCCAATCATTAGGGAGCAGTCATCGAAACCCTAGGTTTGTTATTGGGTATCTCTACCACCATACTATTTGATTCAGGGGCAACACATTCTTTCATTTCACCTTCTTTAGTAGAGCAATGTGGGCTGAAGGTAGTAAGGCAAGAAGATAGGTGGTAGGTCAAGCTAGCCTTCGGGACAAGAATAACCTCTAACTCTTGTGTCCATAGTTGCAAGTTAGAACTTGGACCTTTTTCCACCTTAGTAGACCTTCGAGTTATTCCTCTAGGCTCATATGGAGTAGTTTTGGGTATGGATTGGTTGGATGCTCACAAAGCCACTTTGGATTGTAGAAACAAAAGCATTCTATGTTCAGATGACTTAGGAGAACCTAAAAAGATTGTTGGGGTGCAATGACCCATCTCTCTCCACATGATTTCCACGATGCAGCTCAAGAGGTGCATGCGCAAAGGATGCCAATTATTTGTAGTCTCAGTAGAGGACTTGGACCAAGGAGAAAGTAGGGAGGTATCACTAGATCATCCCCTATTACAGGAGTACTTAGATGTTTTTCCTAAAGAAATTCTAGGAATGCCACCCAAAAGGGACATAGACTTTTGAATTGAGTTGGTTCCAGGAGTAGAACCAATCTCCAAAGCTCCATACCATATGACCACATAAGAACTTGAAGAACTCAAGCTTTAGTTGGAAGGCCTTTTAGAAAAAGGATTTATCAGACCTAGTGTGTCACCATGGGGTGCACTAGTAATATTTGTGAAGAAGAAAGATGGCTCTCTTCAACTGTGCATCGACTATCATCAACTCAATAAAGTCACAATCAAGAATCGGTATCCCTTACCCCGCATTGATGATCTATTTGATCAAATGAAAGGGGCAAAAATATTTTCAAAGATTGATCTCAAGTCAGGATACCATCAACTTAGAATTCAGGAGGCTGATATTCATCGAACAACTTTTTGTACCAGGTATGGTCACTATGAGTTCACTGTGGTACCATTCAGGTTGATGAATGCTCCTTCTATATTCATGAGCCTAATGAATGGAGTTTTCAGAACCTACTTGGATAAATTTTTGATAGTATTCTTAGATGATATCTTAGTGTTCTCTAAAAATCTTGAAGAACATGAGGTTCATCTTCACCAAGTATTGCAGTGCCTTAGGAAAAATCAACTTTATGCCAATGCAGAAAAGTGTGAGTTCTTTCAGACAAAAGTTAAGTATCTAGGACATGTCATATTAGAGAATGGCATCACTGTTGATCCAGCCAAAATTCAATCCATAGTGGAGTGGCCAACTCTGACTAATGTCCTTGAAGTTTGTAGCTTTATGGGACTAGCTAGGTATTACAGAAAGTTTTTCAGAGATTTCTCTCAGATAGCACATCCCATTACTTCCTTGCAAAGGAAAGGTAAAAAAAAAATTTGGTCAGAAAAATGTGAGGCCACTTTCCAATGTTTGAAGGAAAGATTAACTAGTGCTCCAATCTTGGTGGTTCCTGAACCATCAGGAAACTTTGTAGTTTGCACAAATGCCTCACTAGAAGGGATTGGGGTGGTTATTATGCAAGAAGGACAAGTTGTGGCTTATGAGTCAAGGAAGCTTAAAGATCATGAGCTCAACTACCCCACCCATGACCTAGAACTTGCAACAGTAGTTCACGCCTTAGTAAAGTGGAGACACTTTCTGTTGGGTCACAAGTTTGAACTCCAAACAAATCATCGAAGCCTTCAATACATCTTCTCTCAACCTAACCTAAATGCCAGACAAGGCAGGTAGATGGAATTCCTATGTGAATATGATTTTGAGGTTAAGTACATCCAAGGGAAGATGAATGTGGTGGTAGATGCTTTGAGCAGGTGCAGACATGTTTTATCAGCAGTATCCCTTAGCATAGATTTGGAGAAAAGAATTAGGGAGGCTCTCACTTATGACTCTTGGTTTCAGGAGGTTAAGAAAGAAATAGAGTCAGGAAGACCCTTGGAAGGTCACTTCTTAGGATATTCCTTAGACACCCTTGGGTTGTTGAGATAGCAAAATAGAATATATGTGCCCATGGCAGGAGATCTTCATACGCTTATCCTTTCAGAAAGCCACAAGGCTCCCTATTCGGCACATCCCAAGGTGAAGAAAATGTATGTTGACCTACGTCAGTTGTACTATTGGTCAGGAATGAAGAGAGATATTGCAGACTACGTGGCTAGATGTTTGGAATGTCAGAGAGTGAAAGCAGACCATCAACATCCCACTGGCCTTTTGCAACCTCACCTAGTGCTAGAATGGAAATAGGACATTATTTCCATGGATTTTATTGTGGGACTTCCAATTACTCCCAGGAGACATGATGCTATCATGGTAACAGTTGACAAACTCACCAAGGTAGCCCATTTTTCTCCCATACAGTCCTCCTACTCAGCAACTTCTGTAACCAGAGTATTCATGAAGGACATTGTGAGACTCCGTGGTATTCCCAGGAAAATCATATCTGATCGTGATTCAGTATTCACATCAGCTCTTTGGACTTCACTTCAGCATACTTTAGGGACTCAGCTCAACTTCAGTTCAGCCTATCATCTCGAGATAGATGGGCAGACAGAGCGAGTCAACCAGGTTCTTGAGGACATGCTCAAGATGTATGTTATGGACAAACAAACCCACTGGGAAGAGTATCTATATTTGGTGGATTTTTCTTACAATAATGGTTATCAGATTTCCATAGGGATGTCCCCTTTTTAGGCTTTGTATGGCCGTCCATGCCGCACTCCCTTGAGTTGGGACAAATTGGAGGATAGGGTACTTCTAGGCCCTGAGATGCTTCAAGATATGGAGCAGCAGGTCAAGCGTATTAAAGAACATATTTTGACTACTCAGGATAGGTAGAAGAAGTATGTAGATACCCACAGGACTGATGTACACTTCTCTCTTGGTGACAGAGTCTTTTTGAGGGTGCGCCCACAAAAGAGTCCAATCCGTTACGGAAAAGGCTCCAAGTTGGCACCTTGATTTGTTTGCCCTTTTGAGGTCCTAGAGAGGATAGGACCAATAGCTTATCGGCTTACCTTGCCACCCAGCCTTGCTTGTATTCATGATGTATTTCATGTTTCAGTTCTTAGAAACTATATTCCTAATGTGACTCACATTTTGGATTGGAATGCATTACAGGTAGCGGACAGGCAGCTGGCTTTAGAAACGGTACGCATTTTGCAACAGTGAACACTGACCCTTAGGGGTCACACCATAGAGCAGGAAAGGGTCCAATGGGACCCCAATGATGATTCTTCCGCCACATGGGAAGATGCTGCTAGACTTAGAGACACTTATCCATATTTATTTGAAGGCTTCCAGGAGTAAGCCTAACCCTAAGGGGGAGGATGTAATACCTCTCCTATGGTGATACTTAGACTTTTCTGATTTGGACATTTTATTATGATGGTCAGAACTATACATTTAAATTCATGTTTTTTGGATGATGATATGATGGATATGCTCATTTATGGTTATCATTTATATGTTTATGAGATTAGAAAACCATCTATTTTTATATGTTTTATGGATCTAACCCAATGATTTGAATCTAGCCATTACCATGATGTTTTATGTTTCATGGATATGTGTCTGATGTGTTTTCATGACTCAGGATGAAGTCATAGTTACTCACTTAGTTGAGGTCCACACAATGTATCGATCTTGGTCATCTGCTTGCATATATCTGTATATATACGTATCTCTTCTTGGTGATGCAGGATTGCAGGTACTGGGTATCGTCTCCACCTAGCTTCACAGGTCTTAGCGATCCCTCAAAATCCTCAATCATTGTTGTTGTTATGGAGATATCACCAGGTTCCATAGGAAGAAACTTCACCTTTGATCCTTTTATCCTTAGGTGGGAAGTGTTGAGTCAGTCCCTTGTGTGGATGTATTGTGTGACCTCATAGTTGTTGGATTTGTGGATCTTGTAGCTAGTTCTTGTCTTCATGGTATATTGATGTGAATCATTGTTCATTGAAGGTATGATTTAGCAATTTATCTTTAGTAGTAGCTACTATTATACTATCATATCTCGTTAGGAACGAGTCAGTATGTGATTTAAATCATGTGATTTTAATACCTATAATAATGAATAATTTTATGGTATTATTTTATAATACTCATAATAACAAAGTGACTATGACAATAGTAATAATAAAATATTTTAAATAAATAGTGGAAAAATCTAACTTATGTTAGTAGCTACCTAATATATATTTTAGAATGTGGATTAGTGTATGGATAAATAATATATTTTATAATAATGTTATTCTAATATTTAATATTAATAATAATGTGTCTTATTTATGGTATATGTACCATAAGCATATGGGTGCACACATATGCCTACGAATACATATATTAATATATATTATTATATAATAAATTAATTATTTGTGTGAAGGAAACTATTCTTATGTTATTTTTATAAGTGGTAAATAGGATTGGTAAATTCTATTACCATAGTTAAATAAGTTAGTAAATTAATTTTGAGATTATATTATTTATTTTAACACCCTTAAATTTAGGGAACATAGATTATAGTCTTATTTAAAATTTATTCACCTTTACGAGAATGATTTTGCAAACCATCCCATTAACTATTAACGAATGGATAGTTGAGATGGTTGCATCGGTTGGATTACCTGTGCAACCACCTCCTCCATTCTATTTATAGGAAAGGCTTTCTTGTGTATGGGAGTTGGGAGAAGAGTTGATTTCAAGAAGAGGATTAGTATTATTATTGTAGAAAAATTTATATTTTTAAGGAGAGAAGTCCCTTATTCTATGAGTTTGGCATTTGGATTGTTATGGGTAGAGGCTGGAAGATTGCAAGCAAAGGGATTCAAAGGAGTGCTGGAAATGTTGGAGAGGATTTGATCTTCCTTCATCAACTGGTCTCCGCAGGACAAAAAAAAATGAGAGGGTTTGGGAAGTGGGGGCCACCACCTTCCCCACTCCCCTCACGGTTCCTAACCATAGTAGTGGTAAGCACTGCTACGGCAGTACCTAACTGCTACAGTAGTAGGTACTACAATAGCAGTACCCATGAGTTGGGGAAGCGTGCAGGGTGCTAGGTCAATGGGGTGCAGGGCCCACAGGGTCCCCCCCATAAGTCACTTCTAAAATGGATTTTTTTAATTTTTGGTAGTGGTTTTATTTGTTTTTATATTTTAATGAATATTAAATTTAGTATATTTAGATTGCTATTAAATTTAGTATATTTAGATTGCTATTAAATTTAGTATATTTAGATTGCTATTAAATTTAGTAATTATTTAATAGGAATTTCATAGTGTAGTGTAATTTATAAATATTTGATTTATAAATGAAAACTATATTTGTTTATTTAAGTTTTAGAATTCTAACATGTGGATTTTTAATAGTATTCACTTTATACAAGTATAAGTTACAATACGATACTTTAATTCCTTATACTTTAAGTTATACTTGTAAAAAGGGATTAGGTACCCTTCAGATCGATTGGAATAGGTTTCAATTTCCTAGGAGTTAAGTTGTAACTTCTAAATTTTAGATTTTAATAAAAATTAGACTTAGCCAAATTTCAGACTTAGGTTGAAATTGATGGAACATTATCTTTAGAATATGGAATTTTTATGTAAACCTTAAACATGTTTAGTGGAGGTTATATCCATTGCATTTAGATTCCTTAATAGGGTTAGGATGTGTGTAGGAAATAGTGTAGGTTTTAGAGTTGTCTAAAAGGATCAGGACATTCTAAACATCCTTAAACGTTCCTAATTTCCCTAAACGTTCATAATCTATCTTATTATTTTCTATTCCTTGTAGCAGTTCCCAATGTGTTTATAATGTGTGTTTACTACATGTATGATGTGATTGTGATATGTGGGTTAAGGGTAGAAAACCTAACGAAACCTAGTGAGTGGCTCTCAGTGCAGGGCTGAGGCCCTAAGTGACTAGAACCAGGATAACCGACTGAAGAGTTATTTAACAAGTGAAAACTTAATTAAATTTATGGAAATGGGTTCAAACATTAAAAAGATTAAATGTGCCTCGCCCATGCCATTAGTTCTAGTAAAGGCTATGGATGGGAGTGGGAGAAGGTACCTATGCGTAGGCACGATCGAATGGTGCTTGTCAGTATGAAAGGCATTCGATCCTGCATGTGCCTACTTGGGGGCCGGGGCCCGAAGTGGCTAGTACCAAGACAACCCAAGGAGTGAGGGCTATGTGATGACACTCACTTTGGTTGTTTCTTAGAGTTTCTACCAAGCCTTAGAACCTATTTGGGGGAAAGATTTATACTTTGACCTTCTTTTCATTTGCTATTTGGGAAAGGTAACCCGACCCTAGGTTTGGCCTAGCTATTCCTTCTTGTGGACCTTGGTGTTTATCTCCTAGAATGGGGGAGTGGGCCTTTGGGTATCCATGTGGTTGGGTGGTAAATCTTTTTATCAAGGTATCTTTTGCGGCTGTAGTGTTTGAAGATCCATGCTTGCTTAAGTACCAATTTGAAGAATGAAGACTTTGTAGTTATATTTCATTACGTAAAATTATTGTTACCTCCCAGGAGGAGATGAATGTAATGTAATCATTGATGCAATTCAAAATGATGTATTTGGAATGGGTAGATTTAGGAAAAAGAGAAAGGGAGATGTGAACTTTATGTATATGATCTATGTTGAAGGATTTTGTAACATTTCAAGTATGTTAGTATGTTTCTTATTATTGATTAAGTGAAAAAGGCTATTGAAGAACAAATGTATTAATTGCAATGGATCAAATGATTTAGATGATTCTATTTGATTTAAAGGTTATATTGTTCATAAAGAATACTTAGGAATGTAGATGGTTTTAAATGGAAAGTTGAAATGAAAATGTTTTGTATTTCTTAAAGATATGATGTAGTTTGCCTTGAGAAATAAATCTTTTTATTAGTTTACTTAATGGATTTGAATGAATCGTGCATTTAAATGAAAAGGGAACCTTGGGAGGAATCTAAGTTTAAGTTCGGTTCACATAATTCTTTTAAAAGTTCAAAATTTTTCATAAATTATTACTTAGGTTTTCTTTAACAAAGAGAATCTTTGTTCTCTTCCCCGGTTCCCTTGCAGGGCATGACAATTACTATCTGTGCTCTTAACCATAGAGATATAACATATCAAAGAGTATATCCTCAACATCGCATAGCTCCAACTGCAATAACCCATGTGCGCTAATCCAAACTCTATCTGCTTCTTTGCAAGTCTCCGATAAATCATTGTGTTGACATCAATGACAATCATAGTCATGAATTCAACAATAACTAATACATAATGGCTGCCAAAAATTTAGCATTCATTCCTAACAATCTCCCTCATTGGCTTTGATGGCAACATAGATGAAAAACATCCAATGTTCCAAAAATCTAATACTGCAACACTGCTGCTCCAAATCCTCTTCATCAATCAAATCTTGCTTCATTTTGCTATTCAATTCTTTGCAACAGATATTTCAGATGGTTTTTCATGTATACTTCTCCCCCGTTGAAATCAATGACAAAAATTTCATCATTATGTCAACAACAACTCCAATGTCAAAAGACACTATTCAAAAAATATGTTCACTAGAGTCCTCATGACTCAGCTCAGATGCACATACTCCCCCATAGAGGAAGTACCAACATCCAGTCCAGAAGAAAGATATGGCTCATATACCACTGGATGGATGCAACCAACTGCATCACTTTTCAAAAGTAGGCTAGGGCATAACCCCAAGAATACCTCTCAGATACTCAAATGTATCCTTAGGCAAAGGCTTTGTGAATGTATCTGCTAGCTACTCCTTTGTACTTATGTACTCAAGTCTGACTTCTTTCTTAGCAACTTTCTCTCTACAACATGATACTTAATCTCTATATGTTTTGTCTTTGAATGTAATACAGGATTCTTAGACATACTAACTATGTTGGTGTTGTTACAATGTATGACAATAGGTTCAATAAACTTTATTCCAATATCCTTCAGCATTTGCTTCATCCAAATTATTTGGTTACAATTGTTTGTTGTTGCTACATATTCTGCTTCTGCTATGCTTTGTGAGATACAATTCTTCTTCTTGCTTAGCCAAGAAACCAATCTTCCTCCAAGGAAAAATGCTCCACCACTAGTGTTTTTCTTATCATCAACACTGCCTCCCCAATCAGCATCTGTATATGCACATAGGGTAAAATCATCAGATTTTTCATACCATAATCCATAGTCCATTGTGCCTCTTAAATATCTCAGTATCCTCTTTACTGCTACATAATGTGATTCTCTAGGTTCAGCTTGAAATCTTGCTACAATTCCAACTAAATGTGCTATATCAGGTTTTGTATGAGTCAAATACTGCAATCCTCCAATCATAGATCTATATTTCTTCTATTCCACTGCAGGAGTCTCATCTTGCTAGATAACTTATGTCCAATCACCATGGGTGTTCCAACTGGTTTAGAATTCTCCATTCCAAATCTTTTCAACAAGTCATTCAGGTACTTTGTCTTACTTATAAAGTTACCATCATTGTTTTATGTTATCTTTAATCCCAAAAAGTATTTCATTTCACCAATCATACTCATTTCAAATTCATTCTTCATTTCATCAGCAAATTTGTCACTAGCTTCATCTTCTCCTCCAAAGATAATGTCAACAAAAATAACTATAACCAACAAACCATTTTTTATTTCTTTTGTGTACAAATTGCTATCAGTTGTTCCTTTTGTAAATCTCAATTTTAACAAATACTTATCCAGTCTTGCATACCAAGTTCTAGGTGCTTGTTTAAGTCCATATAAAGCTTTCTTCAATTTACATACCATGTATCCTTCTTGAGTCAAAGGAAAACCTTCAGGTTGATCAATGTAGACTTCTTCTTCCAATTCTCCATTCAGAAATGTTGACTTCACATCCATCTGATATACTTTGAATTTCTTGTAAGCTGCATAAGCCAAAAACATTCTTACTACTTCAATTCTTGCAACAGGTGCAAAGGTTTCTTTATAGTCAATTCCTTCTTGCTGTGAGTAACCCTTACATACGAATCTTGCTTTGTTTCTTACTACTCTTTTTTCATTCATCTTGTTTCTAATTACCCATTTAGTTCCAATAACATTTTTGTCTTTAGGTCTAGGGACCAATTCCCATGTCTTGTTCTTGTCAATCTGATCTAGTTCTTCTTTCATAGCATTACTCCAACTTTCATCTTCACAAGCTTCATTAATAGTCTTAGGTTCAATTTGAGAAATCAAACATAACTATTCTTGTACCTTATTTCAAGTTAGAACTCCTCTTTTGATGCTTCCAATAATTTGTCCAATAGGATGATTTCTTAACAAACTCTTGCTAGGTGTCATTGTCTTAGATCTCACTTCAAATGTAGGTTCTTCAATGACTTCACTGTGGCTTTCATTCAAAAAATCACTGTCAGTTTCATAAAATAATTGAGTAGATCCAGTGTTAGGTTTAGGATGATTTTCTTCATTTGATTCATAATCAAGCATTCTTTCCTAAATTTTGAACTTTTCATCAACTTTAACATTTGCGCTTTCAACAATAGTCTTAGTTCTTTTATTGTAACATCTATAGGCTTTTCTTTTCAAAGAATATCCAAGAAATATACCTTCATCACTTCTAGGATCAAACTTTCCAATATCATCATCTCTCTTTATATAACATTTGCTTCCAAAAATTATAAAATACTTAACTGAGGGTGCATGTCCAAACCATAATTCATAAGGTGTCTTGTCTGTGTCTGCTCTGATTTGTACTTTGTTCATTGTATACATTGTTGTTTTCATTGCTTCTCTCTAGAATATCTTTGCCAAATCATTCTCAAACAACATAGCTCTTTCTTCTTTAGTCACTGGTCTGTTCCTTCTTTCTGCAATGCCATTTTGTTCAGGTGTTCTAGGGGCTGAATATTATCTCTTAATGCCATTTTCTTCACAAAAGGTGTTAAACTCTCTAGAAGTAAATTCTCCACCTCTATCAGATCTCAAACACTTAATCTTCATTCCAGATTCATTCTCAACTTTATTCTTAACAATCTTAAACTTATCAAATGCTTTAGATTTTTCATTAAGAAATGCAATCCACATCATTCTTGTAAAATCATCAACAAGAATCATAAAATACCTTTCTCCATAGAATCCTCTAGTCCTGGTAGGACCGCTCAAATCTATATGAACAATCTCCAGCTTTTCTGTAGATGTAAACTTCTTACTGGGAAAAAAACTTCTCTTCTATTTAGCCATTACACATTCTTTGCAAATCATGTTAGTAGGCATCATAATTTTAGGCAAATCTCTTACTACAAGTGTAGTACTTACTTTCACAATGTTATCAAAGTTTATATGACAAAACCTTCTATGCCATAACCAATTATCATCAATCTTAGGAATCAAACATGTCATCTTAGTAGGATTCAATTGAAATACATTACCTTTGGTTCTAGATCCAGTTCCAATCAGATTTCCATCTTTATCCTTTATCACACAAGTTTTCTCAGTAAACCAAACTTGATATCCCTTATCAACTAACTGTCCAACACTCAAAAGATTATGTTTCAATCCATCCACAAAATAAACATCATCAGTATTAGTCTTTCCATTAAGAGTAATAGATCCTATACCTTTAATCAAACAAGGTGCATTGTTTCCAACTCTAACAACTCTTCCATCATATTCATTAAACTTTATGAACTTTTTCATGTCTCCAGTCATATGATGTGAACAACCACTATCTATAATCCAATCAGCTTTCTTTTCAACTTGAGAAACTAAGGTTTTTTCTTCCTTAACATCAATTTCAGGATTCTCTTCTTTAATTGCTACAAATCCTATGTCATCATTATTCTCAGTATCACTTTCACTTAAAGTTATTTCTATACTAGCTTCAAGATCTTCATCATTAGCATAATAACATTCCTTAGATCTTCTAGGTTTGAAATTGTTTTTGTACTTTTTAACTCTCTTAGGACATTTAGATGCAAAATAACCATATTCTTGACAAGTCCAACATTTAAATATTTTCTTACCGTCTGGTTCTCTTTTCACAAGCAAGGCAATACCTTCTTCAATCTTCTTGTCTTCTTCATTTCTAGATATGTTGTTGCCAGCATAATCTTCACTCACACTGATGCTTCTTGACAAAGTAGGGTGAACACTAAGATCACTAAATGTTGTTTCCATTCTAGGTAAGTCTCCTGATAATCTCAAGTTCATTTTTGCTACTTCCAATCTTCCAAGAAGAGTCTCTCTTGTAAAGTTTGTAGTACAAGGTATAACTTGTTCATTCATCTATGTTGTCTACTTAAATACAGGGGACAATGTCCTCAAAATTTTCCATATCACTTCATTCTCTATCTTTGTTCATCCACAAGATTTTATACCTGTAATAATTTCTGACATTCTACCAATATAGTTTCTAATAGATTCATCTTCCAACATTCTTATATCTTCAAATGCACATATCCATTTTTGTAATCTAACTCTTTTTGCATGTTCATCACCTTCAAAAGTAGAGTGTAGAGCATTCCAAATTTCATGAGATTTTTTCAAACATTTTACCTAACTGTACTCATTCTCTGGAAGGGCTATCAAAAGTGCTTCTCTTGCAAGTATGTTACACATGAATAGATCTCTCTTGTCAGCAGTACATGTTTCAAGATTTTCCTCTTCAATGATAGTCTTATCATTGTTTGTAATCAACCAATAACCTAGTCCTAAACATAGTAGGTGTGTCTTCATCTTTTCTTTCCAGCTGTCAAAATTTACTCCATCAAACTTAGGGCTTTCTTTCCTGAAATTCACCATGGATCTCCTTAAGCTGTTAAACTTCTTTTTCAAGGACCTGCCACTCTGATACCAATTGTTAGAATGTAAATTCCACCAAGATAACTGAGAGGGGGGGGTGAATTAGTTATCAAATAATTATAACTTTTATCAACCTCGACAGCATTAAACCATATAAGTAGTATAATCATTAACCATAGAAAGATATTCATACATAATAACATAATGACACAAGATATGTTGACTAGGGAACCTCTTGATCAAAGAGTAAACCCCGGTGGGAATGATGCCCACAAAAGATGCACTAATATGAATATTCCTTGTGAAAGGATGGACTCTATTAGGAGTCTTATGAAATACATTTAGTACATATGAATCCTTGTTACTAGATTTTGAATCCTTGTTAAAAGATTCTAACCCTGTTAAGAGTTATGGAAGACAGAAGGACCCACTGCCCAAACAGCTTCAAGGTAAGATCACTAAACACACTATCCAAATAATCTTTGTATTACTCAACAGAATAATATGTTACCTCTTCTCTGATTGTGCTAAACCGCACTCACTGTTACACCAGATCTCAATTTCAGATCTCTATACCTCGCATGTCTTCCTTCACAAATTTGCTTTCATACTTAGCTCTTTTCTTCACTCCATGCATACACCATCACACACAGCCACACTAAAATAAGGAAATACATTCATTCCTTTATACCACACCCAAATAATTAGAAATGACTCAGCATACAATTACAACATAAAATTTTCCACACGCTACATCAAAATTACACAAAACTGTCAACTTCCAATTACAATAAGTCTTCACTCATGTGACCTCAAATTTTGTGATGTCATCCACATCACTATCAATGTGTCTTCAACTTCCCTTTAACTGTGCAAAACCAGATTCCATCCCGATTAGGAGATATCATCCAATTTCCACAAACCGCTACTCAAGAACACTGCCTGAATACTGCTTCCACAAAAGTGCTCATAACTTCCATGAATAAATGAATTATTGTATGCACTCTTAACCATGGAGATATAACATATCAAAGAGTATATCCTCAACATCAGATAGCTCCAACTACAATAACCCATGTGCACTAATCCAAACTCTATCTACTTCTCTGCAAGTCTTCGATAAATCACTGTGTTGACATCAATGATAATCATAGTCATGAATGCAACAAAAACTACTATATAATGGTTGCCAAATATGTGGATGAAATTTGTGATACTTTTCATATTATTCATCACTCTTCTTCCATTTACTATCCATAAGGAAATGGACAAGCTAAGGCTACTAATAAGAATATCCTTAAAATCTTGAAGAGATTAGTGAACAAATCAGGAAGAGATTGGCATGTACAAATCAACCTAGCTTTGTGGGCTTATAGAACTAGCATTTGGACACCTACAAGAGCTACACCATATTCATTAGTTTATGGAGCCAAAGTTTTTCTACCTTTGGAGGTTGAAATCCCATCCCTACGATTATCATTGCAAGGATTAATAACGGATGAGGATTATAGGGTTTTCTGACTTCAACAATTGGAATTGTTACAAGAACATCAAGCACAAGCCTATGAACATTTGAAAGTGTACCAAAATAGGATTTCAAGAAACTACAACAAGTATATTAAGCCAAGAGTTTTTCAAGTGGGTGATTTAGTGTTAAGGGAGAACCCTAAAAATCAGGCAGAAAGGGAAAGGAAGGGTAAATGGGAAGCAAATTGGCTTGTTCCTTTTATTATTGTTTCTTCTTTTGGAATGGGGAATTACAAATTAGCCAATTGTGATGGGGAAGAATTACAAGAGCCCATTAATAGCATCCATTTAAAGAGGTTTCATGCCTAATCAGATGAGAGAGTATTAGAAGAAAGAGTATCAGACGAGTGTGTATCTAATGACTCAAGCATCACTTTTGTACATGAGAAAATCAAAAAGACCAAAAACATTGAGAAAAGTTCAAAATTGAAAAATTGAAAAAAAAAATGAAAAAGAAAAAAGTGCCTTGGTGAAAACCTAGCAATAGGCGCCTTGGTAGAAAAAAAAATGGAAAAAGAGAAAAAGAGCAATAAACCCAAAAGGTGAAAACTTGACAATCAAGTGCCTTTTGTTCCCTAAGTCTTTCCTAGTTGCATGTGTACATATTGCATTTCCATCATCTCATTTGTAAATCTTCATTGCATCTATCATTTGTGCATACTCATAATAAAACCTTTCAGTTGCATTGTCTATTGCCCTAAGTTGTCACACGATCACATCTATCACTTGGGGGCAGGAAAGGATTGGATTTTTGGTACAAACAGATTCAATAGTGCTATTTTTGGTCACACATCAAAGGAGGAATTATCAGAGCTTCAGAAGAGAGAGATTTTGTTGAACCTTTGATGGATATCATTGTTCACAACCAAGTATTTTGATCCTACAACTTGATCCTTGAACCTTCATTGAATTTATTATTCGGGATTAAAAATTGACATCACTTAAATGATCAGAATGTTTGGAAATTCTTTTTGAAAATCTTGATACATTGCAAACCATTTGAAGATTTTTGATGATCTTTATTGAATTGACTTTTTCTCATGTCATTTTAGCTAATTGATAATGTTTTGACTAGATTGGTAATGATGGAGATATGATATGATTTTTCTTCTTTCTAAGTGACTGTCTTGAGGGAGATCCAATGACTTATGTGAATTTGTCTAACGACATAGTCATCAAACAACTATCGAGGACTTTCATATAGGATGGAGGGTTGACCTTTGTTTGTTTATGCAAACAGATACCTTGGCTATTTAGATCTTCTATATATTAATACCAAAATCCAATTGTAACATCGAATCTATTGAAACTGGTATTCATACTCCCATAGTTGGTCATTCAACTAGTGAGGGTTGTACTAGTTTCCTAAAGGTTACCAAATGTGATATAAAGTCATATTCATATCATCATGATGTGGTCAGTGATGGTTGTACTTGCTTTCTGGTCCTACAATGCTCAATGATGAAAATATTTCTCAATGGCATTTATTTGCTAAAAGCTAGTGACAATTAGTTGCACTGCATTGCATTTGCATGTTAGATTAAGTGCATTGGTTTGTAGTTATTTTTCCAAGGGAAAAGGGGTTCAATAATTATCTTGATCAATCATTAAAAGGGGGTTCAATCAAACAACATTATCCTTGGTTCAAATCAATCATGTGAGATTATCTTTTGCATTCATTCATAGCATTACTCATTATTCATTATCCTTATATCAAAAAATCAAAAGAAAAGAGATTCATTAATCATACATTATTTGAATACATTTAGTTAAGGATAGCTCGTTAAGAGCTATATACATCAAAAAATCAAAAACATAGTTGCATTTATCATATCCATATTTCCATAATAAAACATTTGCATCCATACATTGAAAATCAGAAAAATATATCAAAGTTACATTATCATTTGCATCCATTTATCTATATCATATATAAGATACATTGCATCCATAGCATACTCAAAAGTAAATGTATCATAAACATCATATAGAACTGCATAAAGATAATCTCACATAAACACATCACAAGAATCAAGGAAAGTCTATATAATCATATAAATGTCCATAACATCAAAAGATCCATCAAATCTGTATACCAAAGATACAATATCATCGACAAAATGATACATCAAAGTCCTAATCAACAAATATAACATGATACAAAATCACCAATAATCAATCATTTTGATTAACTAGGGGTAACCTAACTCTATCCATCACCTAAATCTATACCTGCA